>CAUYRH010135101.1:0-11950 GCA_963574655.1 Perodicticus potto | reverse complement strand
TGGGCTAAGGCGCCAGCCACGTACATCTGAGCTGATGGGTTCGAATCCAGCCCTGGCCCGTCAAACAACAATGACGGCTGCAACCAAAAAATGGCTGGGCGTTGTGGTGGGCGCCTGTAGTCCCAGCTACTTGGGAGGCGGAGAAAGGAGACTCGCTTGAGCCCAGGAATTGGAGGTTGCTGTGAGCTGTGATGCCACAGCACTCTGTCCAGGGGACAGCTTGAGGCTCTATCTCAAAAAAAAAAAAAAAAAAAAAAAAAGAGGTGGCCATGAATAAGCAGCCCGGTGATGAAGGTCTGTCAGGAGGATACAGATCTTCAAGTCCTGTAAATGGATGAAATTCCCAAGGACAGTGAGGAGGGGAAGAGCAAAAATTGTTAAAGCTTTGAGGACTCTTTGAAGTTAAAGGTGTCAAGAGAAAGTGGAGACACATCATAGACCCACTGTCCCTGCTGGCCTAATTAGGGATGAGGCTAGTGACACAAACCGTCAGGATGAGATCTGAGGGTGGGAAGGTCCTGGCAGGTGGTAGGCAATCAAAACAGGCCAGGGAGTAGGAGCTTAGGAAGAAGATCCCTTCCTAAAGGTTTGGGCAGGTCTGTGCCAGAAAGGGCCTTACGCTCTCTTCTCCTGCACTTCTCACCGCTGCCCTCTGGTGGTAGCTGTCCCATCTCGCAGAAGAGGAAGTTGAGACATTTCTCAGCATGAAAGAGCTGGGAGGTAAACCCAGACCTGACTTACCCCCAAACTCTGTAATTTTCTCCAAGTTCTGAAGCATTATCCTGTTTCAGTATCCTTTGGGGATCTAGAGAGGGAAGAGATTATTTGGAGGAATTTTGGGTGTAGGGGGAGGCCTCAGCCGAAATGTTGACTCTTCAGAAAGAGTCTTCCTGATTGGCCCTGGGCCCAGCGAATGCTGTGGCTCACACCTGTAGTCTCAGCACTTTGGGAGACCAAGGCAGGAGGATCACTTAAGGCCAGGCATTTTAGACCAGCCTGGGCAACATAGCAAGACTCCATCTCTAAAAAAAGAAAGAAAGAAAGAAAATTTAGCCACACATAGTGGCACGTACCTATAGTCCCAGCTGCTCAGGAGGCTGAGGTGGGAGGATCACTTGAGCCCAGGAGTTTGAGGTTGCAGTGAGCTATGATCACACCATTGCACTCCATCCAGGATGACAGAGCAAGATCCTGTCTCTAAAAAAAAATAAAAATAGGGGGGGCGCCTGTGGCTCAGTGAGTAGGGCACTGGCCCCATGTACCGAGGGTGGTGGGTTCAAACCCGTCCTCGGCCAAACTGCAACAAAAAAAATAGCCGGGCATTGTGGCGGGCAGGTGTAGTCCCAGCTACTCAGGAAGCTGAGGCAGGAGAATCGCCTAAGTCCAAGAGCTGGAGGTTGCTGTGAGCTGTGTGATGCAATGGCCCTCTACTGAGGGCGATAAAGTAAGACTCTGTCTCTTAAAAAAAAAAAAAATAGCCGGGCGTTCTGGGTGGCGCCTGTAGTCCCAGCTACTTGGGAGACTGAGGCAAGAGAATCGCCTAAGCCCAGGAGTTGGAGGTTGCTGTGAGCTGTAACTCCCCGACACTCTACTGAGGGCGATAAAGTGCGACTCTGTCTCTAAAAACATAAAAAATTGGCTTGGTGCCTGTGGCTCAACAGGCTAAGGCGCCAGCCATATACACCTGAGCTGGTGGGTTCGAATCCAGCCTGGGCCACCAAACAACAATGACGGCTGCAACCAAAAAAATGGCCAGGCGTTGTGGTGGGCGCCTGTAGTCCCAGCTACTTGGGAGGCGGAGGCAAGAGACTCACTTGAGCCCAGGAATTGGAGGTTACTGTGAGCTGTGATACCACAGCACTCTATCCAGGGTGACAGCTTGAGGCTCTGTCTCAAAAAAAAAAAAAAAAAAAAACATAAAAAATTAAAAATTAAATAAAAAATAAGTAAAGTAGGTTCCCTTACTTGTAGGTACTCAATTTGTTTTCTTCATTGCCCTTATTATAATTCAGGGCCATATATTCATTTGCGAATATAGTTTACTTTTATCCTAAAGTATAGTTTATAGGAAAAGGATGACAACTCTGTTCTGCACTCTATCTGCAGCACCTGCTGAGGTCCCTGGCCCACAGCAAGCACTCAAGAGTGACGGGTGGATGTGTGCATGAGGTACGGCACAGGCCCAAACCCTCCAAGAGAGACAGTGTGAGTTAACTTTCACCTCCCACCCTTCCCACCAGGGCGTGATGGGGGCTAGTTCTGTCAGGCACAGCATAAAAATTATGTTTATTTACTGGGAGTGTCACAGGGAGAACCAAGGCCTAGGAAGCAGGAGGTAAGTGGGAGAGGGTGTGACCACCAGTGGGGCCTGTAGATGGACCGACTGAGAACCTGGGGAGAGACAGACTTTTTGGCCACTTGATGTTAGGGCAGATCCTGGCAGCTGGGGATGGGGAGCTTAGGTGGTTCATAGCTCACTTATTCCTCAGAGGAACTTGCCAGAAAGGTGACTTCAGTGATGGCTCAGGAAATAATCATGTAGTACCAGAATGTGGCCTGAGGAAAACAGGTGAAGTCAGTTATGCCCCGGTCATCGGTGTCATCTTTTCTGCCCTTGCTCATTCAGAAAATATTTATTGGCATCTACTAGGTGTTAAGAAGTCCTGTGCTTGGTGCTAGGACTTGGTAGGAAATATTCCAAGCCTTGATCTCAAGGAGCTCTCAACCCTGCAGAACACTGTTACAACACAAGACTCTTAACAATAGAGGGCTGCTTGGTCTTGTTCCCCTTGTATCTCTAGGGCTTTGTTCCTGGTGTTAGTGCTGAGCTGGTTCCTGAGCCAAAGAAGCTCATAGTCTAGAGCAGTGATTTTCAACTGGTATGCCATGAAAGGATCTTAGAAATGCCATGAGCATTTTAAAATATCATTAATTAAATTATTTTTGAAAGACGTTCAAAGCACAGTAAATATATCTTTTTTTACTCTTTTTTGTGCAGTTTTTGGCCAGGGCCGGGTTTGAACCCGCCACCTCGGTATATGGGGCCAGTGTCCTACTCCTTGAGCCACAGGTGCTGCCGACTTTTTTTTTTTTTTTGATCAATATAATTCAAGTGTGCCATGGAAGTTTAGCTGTGGGTTCAAGTGTGCCATGAGATAAAAAAATGTTGAAAAACACTGATCTACAGGGAACAACAGACCAGAGAAGAGGCAGCTACCAGAAAGGGCAAGAAGTGGGTGAAGAGAGGGTCTCACGAGAAGAGAGGGTCTTTAGAGAAGGTTGTTGGGGAGATCAGAGGAGATTCAGAGAAGAGACTTCCATGCTGAGGGACCTGCAGAAGGTGGCCAGGCAAGGCCCAGTGTGGAGGGGAAGGAGTGGGCAGTGGACGGACACAGGAAACAGCCTGTGCCATGGCCTGGAGGTGACAGAACATGATCCTTCCAGGGAATTCAAAATAGTTTCATGAAGCTGGAACACTGAGTGACAAAAATTAGGCAGGAGTCCTAGATTGGAAGAAGATCGGTAGGAGCCAACTACAGAGGTGCTTAGCACAGCTAGGGGTGGGCGCTGGGGCCTCAGACCCAGAGGGTCTAACCTGGAAACTAGGTCCCTGCAATCTCAACACCATGAACCAGTACTCTGCATACTGTGGTTTCTCCAAAACTAAGTTCTTCTCCTGCCAATAACAGAAAACAGTCCCTCACTGGGTTTTTCTTCCCTTTCCCTCCCTTCTTCCCTTCCTTCTTTTTTTGAGACTAGGTTTTGCTATATTGCCAAGGGTGGCCTTGAACTCCTGGGGACTCAAATAGTCGTCCTGCCTCAGCTTCCAGAGTAGCTGAGACTGTAGGTACATGCTACTTTGCCCAGCTTTTAATTTGTTTTTGTCCCACATGTGCTTATTCATATTGACAAATTGAATTAGTTCATTATCCAAGCAGAAAAAGCACCAGAAACTGCCTTTAAACACAAGAACAAGAGTGGAATGAAAATTGCATCCTTTCCTCCTTACTACTTTAACTTACTGAAAGTTTTTATTTAGTCACAAATAACATCAGCTTAACTTGTTTTTGTGGGATGGGTTCTGGTAAGCCAAGCTGGGAATCGGTCTGACTCTATGTCTCAACTTTGTCTGAATCCAACCCAATTTTTGAATGTGATTTCTTCTTTTTTCCCTTCAAATTTAATTTCCACATATTCACCAATTATGCAAAACCTCAATAATTTTCTTTTGCCAAAAGTGACTGAGTCATTTTTGTGCTGGATTTCCTTTTTCCTGTGATCATGGTCTGTTGCTCAGCTTCGTCTGAGAACATGAAATTCCATTTAAACTTGAGACACAAAGCACCCACCATCTAATTCAGTACACCCGTATCCTTTGTGTGAATGAACCCCATTTCCATCTCCCTCTTTCCTCTGGGGGCTTCCTTTTGGTCTCCAAACATGCACTTCTGCAGAACTCCTTATTCTGGGCTACCCTCCAGCTTTGTCAACAAAGCTTTACCAAGAAAACACCTATTTTTGCCCCTTCTGTTTCCTCTACTCCCCTTTGTCAAATGGCCCTCTGATGCCCAAGTCCACTGCTGTTTCTTGTTCCTCATTCTCCTGGACTGTTCTGGGCCTTTTACCCTATGGGTCTCCCTTCGCTGGGACACAAGCTGGCTCTCTGTTGTTTGCTTCTGACCTCTTTTCTGAGTTAGACCCAGGGCAGCTGCATAAGGCTGATTCATCTGCAGCTCAGCATTTTGCACTCTCTTCTCAGCAGGCTGGGCTGTCCTGTCTTTTCCTTGCCTGTAGTAGCTCCCAAAATGCTCTGTCTAGTCCAGACCTCTACTCAGAGCTTCAGAGCTGCCTTTCCCTTGCCTGCTGGGTAGTGCCACCAACATGTCCCAAACCTTCCATCCAGAGGTGCTTTCCCGGTATTGCTTTTACTTTGCTCATGGGTTCTGGTAAGCAAAGCTGGGAATCAGTCTGACTCTATGTCTCAACTTTGTCTGAAATCCAACCCATTGTATTTTAAGAGCTCTGAGCTAGGAGGTAGCCCAGCGAACTTGTCCCAGCTTGGCTCTGGTTTTCTGGATGGCTTTGGACAAGTCAGTGGAACTTCTTCAACTTGTTGCTTCTCACACAAAGGAAGTGGCTACCACTTACTGAAAATTTACTGCAAGCCAAGTACTGTGATCCGAGGTTTCTATATATATATATACGCACACATATATATATATATATTTTTTTTTGAGACAGAGTCTCACTTTGTCAGACTCGGTGGAGTGCTGTAGCGTCACAGCTCACAGCAACCTCCAGGTCTTGGGCTAGGGTGATTCTCTTGACTCAGCCTCCCGAGTTGCTAGGACTACAGGCACCCGCCACAACACCCGACTATTTTTGTTGCAGTTCCCACTGCTGTTTTAGCTGGCCGGGGCCGGTTTTGAACCTGTCACCCTCGGTATAAGGGGCTGGCGCCCTACCCACTGAACCTGTGCCGCCCCGAGGTTTCTATGTGTCATCTCACAGTGCTATGTCATTTTCCTACTTCAAGGAAAAAGGAAAAGAACGCTGAGGAAGACTAACGTATCTGTGATTAAGAGCTGGTTGACGGCGGAGGCTGGACTCGAACTCGCACTATAATTTTCACTGCAGAATCCATTTTTCCCATTACACCGAAAATGCACTCTCCCCAACCATGGCAGCTGCACCCAGGGTCTCAAGGCCGCCAGCGGCCTCCTCCAGGGAGAACGTGTTCCGGGTATCCGCACGGACCCCGCGCCTGTCAGATGCGGGGCTGGGGTAGGAGCAGCACTCACTGCACAGGAGTACCCGCCCTCCCGCGGAAATCCCCGCCCCTCCCGCGGGAGTTCCAATTGGCTGTCGGGAGCGAGGCGGGCCCAGAGATTGGCTGCGCGGCGGCGGCGGGCTGACGTGGCGGGGCCCGCGTGTGGGCCCGGCCGGCGGGACTGGCCCTGGCGGCGGCCTGACCTAGGCCGGCAGTGCGGACCCGGGGTGCACGCTGCCGCGATGCCGCTGGAGCTGGAGCTGTGTCCCGGGCGCTGGGTGGGCGGGCAGCACCCGTGCTTCATCATTGCCGAGATCGGCCAGAACCACCAGGGCGACCTGGACGTGGCCAAGCGCATGATCCGTACCGCCAAGGTGAGGGGCGCTCCGGGGAGTGGGCGGGCCGGGGCCTCGGGGTGCACGGGCCGCTTTCCTGTACCTCTCGGTCGTCTGCGTCCGGCCTGTCCTCCCGGTCGCCGGTTCCCTTTTCTAAATCTTTCGAATCCCCCCACACCCTGTCCAGTACCCTCTCGACTTCTCTGCGTTACAGCAGTTGCCTCCTAACCCGACCTCTTTACTACCGCTTCTGGTGCCAGAGCAGTCTTTCTAAAATACGGACTTGATGCGATCATACCCCTCCATGGCACCTTCAGTGGCTCCCTATTGCCCGCGGGTAGAGTTGAAACCATTTAACTTAGCGGTCAAGATCTTAAATGACCTGGGCCCTTCCTGCCCATCATGTTTAATCCCTGACATCCTCCAGCGACACTGAATTACTTCCAGGAATTGCTATTTCTAGAAGTTGTTTTGGTGTCTCTCACCCACCATTCCCTGTGTGTGGAGTAAGCAGTGGTTAAAAGCCAGGGCTCTGAGTTCAAATTCTGATTCCATCTCTTCCTAGCTGTGTGAACTTGGGCTGTTTACACCCTGGGAGCTCGTTTCCATATTTAAAAACCTGGCTTGGTAGTAATGGTACTTACCTCAGAGTTGCTATGAGGGTCAAATGAGATATTTCCAGTAAAGTTCCCAGCCCAGTACTTGGCACAGAGGATGCAATAAATGCCAGGTATTAGTGATACAATGTTTATGAATGTCCGTGCTCACCAGCTGTGTTACTTCAGGTCTACTTCTTGGGTGCCCTCTCCAACCCCTCCTCACCACCCCCTCCCCATTTTATGGTGATTTCTCCTTAAGCCCACCACCCTTCTCTCTGTTAAACTTTGAGTACCCCTGAAGGGAAAAAAACTGTCATATTCTTCATTATGACCTCAGCCCCCCAAATAAGGCCAGCTCTGGGATTCTGTGGTTTAGAGATACCGCACACCATCTTGCCCTTTTCTTTATCAGTTCGCCTGATTTTGTATTGTTTGTGATTAGGTTTTGTCTTATTCTTCTTTCGGGACTAACTGCATTTTTTTTTTTTTTTTTTGAGACAGGCTTGCTTTGTCACCCTCGGTAGAGAGCCGTGGCATCATAACTCACAGCAACCTCAAACTCTTGGACTCAAACGATTCTCTTGCCTCAGCCTCCCAAGTAGCTGGGACTACAGGTGCCCACCACAATGCCAAACTATTTTTAGAGATGAGGTTTTGCTCTGGCTCAGGCTGGTCTCAAACCTGTGACCTGAGGCAATTCATCTCCCTCAGCCTCCCAGAATGCTGGGATTACAGCCACACCTGGCCAGTACTAACTGCTTTTTGGAAGCCTAACCACTGAATCATAAAAATACTTAACAAAAGTAACAATTGCTAATTTTTTGAGTGCTTAGTATACCAGACAGATACTGGCCTAAGTACTTTAAATGCACCATCTTTTTAAATTCTTAATTCTTACAATAACCTATGCTGTGATGCTACTGATTTCATTTTAAAGGCTAAGACAAGATAAATAATTTTCCCAAGAGCACACAGCCAGTAAATATAGTAATAGGTATTGTAAGTCTTTGCTCCTAGCCACAGGGCTCCAGTTTGTACCAGGTGGTGCAATATTGTTTCTTAAGGTGAAATTCCTGGTCTAATTTAGAGGAGCAGCTGTGTTTTTCCAAGGTGTGCCCTCTCTGAAAGCTGTAAAGATATCCAGAGATATGGAAGTTGTGAAAACAAAGAGACAGTTTTTCTCTCTCACTTTGTTTTAATTTTGGCAGATAGTTTTCCAAGGGAGAGTCAAGAAGTTGAGGCTATATTAAGTGGAAAGAGCACTGGATTGGTGTCAGGTGTCAGGATATAATTTCTAGCTGAATTATCCCAGACAGGTGACTTCTCCTCCCTAGGCCTCAGTTTTCCATGCTTGACAATATGTGTGTATTTGTTTTAAAACTTAAAGCAGTGGGATTTCTTAAAATCCTTATGTTTTATATTTTGTCTTAGGTGACTTCTGTAGATGAAGTCATATTTGCAAGTTTGGTTACCCAGAGTGTGTTACATGTTAATACAAGCTGGCTTGCTCATACAAGTCTGCTTGCAATATTAAAAGTAGACTTTGTTAATTATTTTTATTAACCTATATAATTATAATATATCCAAATATAAATATATTATAATTAGAGATTTACTAATTGACTATATTTTAACTTTCAAATATTGATGAGAATGGAATATTACATCTTTGCTTATCATGGTGTGCTGCTGCTTGTTTTTACCATTAGAGAAGCAATAAAACTTTGAACAAAAAAGAAAACCATCAGCATGAGAGTAATACAAAGATGGTGATTCCTGAACCCAGATTAAACAGCATTAATTAGATAAAGAAGTCACTCATTTTTTAGAAAAACTGAGACAAGAAAAGGAGGAACCAGTTCTCTCCTTGTACAACTGCTGTTATGTAGAATGTTGTGGAACTAGTAAGTTCTTGTCATTAGTAGTTTCTGCTGTTTCACTTTTATCCTCCTTCTGTAAAGTAAAAAATAGGTTTGCCCAGATACAGACAAGCTTTTTAACTTCTTAAGGGTAAGTCTGCATCAGGAGAAAGAGGTGAGAAGCAAAGGGAGCCTGGAGCAACTTTGTGAAGGCCTCCTCATCACTTGCCTGAGAGCTGGTGTTGCTTGAGTCTGCATGGTAGGCATGGGCCAGGACGCACACGAACAGTCCTACAGACTTTGGAAAAGGGATCTGGCCAGCTATGCTGGAGACACTGTATGACTCTGGTTAGGTCATGCTGAGCTATGGGATCTTCATCTAGAAATGAGAACTCTGTTGCCCAAGGTCACTTTCACTTCTAATGTTCTTTGAACTACTTTCCAGTATCAGATCCTGACCATACCATCTTACAACATTTTCAGGAGTGGGAGTAGCATGCTTAGCACTGATGTTTCTGGACCTAAGAGAGTTTCAATAGCATGCATACTCCTGTGGCTACAGAAGAAGTGGCAGTGAGATGAGATTTTAAGCTGGAGTTTTACTTATTCTTTATATTGAGTAGTTTCTAAAAACAATTCTGAGAGATTGGAGGCTGACTTGGCAGTAGAGTTATAGCTTTCAGCCAGACTATCCACTTTTTATATTATCACTTCTGCTCAGTAGAGTTTACCTTGGCTGGGGCATTTCTTGGTTTTGTTTGTTTTTATTCAAACCAACAGAACATGCAGAAAAGTACAAGTGCAGAGAGCTAAGAACAGAATTGCTAGTTTTGAAGTCAAGAGAATGGGGCTCTACCCATCCCTTTGATTCTCTGTCCTTGCAAGGGGGTCCTAAGAACAGCTTACATGTCCAGGAGCTAGCCAGATTGCTCTTTATATAGATGGAGAAACAGTCCAGAGATGGGAGGTGACTTAGCTAAGAGTTAGGGTCAGAGTTAAGCCTGAACATGACTTTTCTTTACTAAATTCTGGTCCAGTGCTTATTTTACTATCCTCTGCTGAGTTATATAACTTAAAATTTTAATTCTTTGATTAAGTAATTTTAATATTACAATGCAAAACAAAGCAAACAAGCCCTAATTTTTTAAAAAATTTATTTTATTTTATTTATTTAGTTTTTTGTTGTTTTATGAGTTGTAAGTTTCTTTTTTTTATTGTCTTTATTATTAAATCATAGCTGTGTACAATAGTGCAATCAAGGGGTACAATGTGCTGTTTTCATATACAATCTGAACTATTTTCATCAAACTGATTAACATAGCCTTCCTGGCATTTTCTCAGTTATTTTTTTTTTGTTTATTTGTTTGTTTTTGAGACAGAGCCTCAAGCCGTCACCCTGTATAGAGTGCTGTGGCATCACAGCTCACAGCAATCTCCAATTCCTGGGCTTGAGCGAGTCTCCTGCCTCTGCCTCCCAAGTAGCTGGGGCTACAGGTGCCCGCCACAATGCCCGGCCATTTTTTGGTTGCAGCCGTCATTGTTGTTTGGTGGGCCCGGGCTGGATTCGAACCCGCCAGCTCAGGTGTATGTGGCTAGCGCCTTAGCTCACTGAGCCACAGGCACCGAGCCATTTTTTCAGTTATTATATGAAGACATTTGTATTCTGCATTTAGTAAGGTTCGCCTGTACCCTTCTAAGATGCACCGTAGGTATGGCCCCACCAATTACCCTCCCTCCACCCCTATTTATTTAGTTTTTGAGACAGAATCTTACTATGTTGTCCTCCATAGAGTGCCATGGCACCACAGCTCACAGCAACCTCAAACTCTTGGGCTTAAGCAGTTCTCTTGCCTCAGCCTCTCAAGTAGCTGGGACTACAGGCACCTGCCACAACGCCCGGCTATTCTTGGTTGTAGCTGTTATTGTTTTCAGGCCCTGGCTGGATTCGAACATGCCAGCTCTGGCATGTGGCTGGCGCTCTAGCTGCTGAGCAGCAGTCGCCAAGCCTTTTAATTTTAATTTTATTTTTTATTTATTTATTTATTTTTTTTGGTAGAGACAGAGTCTCACTTTATCACCCTCGGTACAGTGCCATGGCTCACAGCTCACAGCAACATCCAACTCCTGGGCTTAGGCGATTCTCTTGCCTCAGCCTCCCAAGTAGCTGGGACTACAGGCACCCGCCACAACGCCCAGCTATTTTTCTGTTTTGCAATTTGGCCGAGGCTGGATTTGAACCTGACACCTTCGGTATATGGGGCCAGTGCCCTACTCAATGAGCCACAGGCGCCGCCCAATTTTTATTTTAAAAGGGAAGTATTGGGGAGGATGTTCTATCTCCCAAACAATCTTTTCTCCCTTTTGGACTTTCTTGCTTTTTCTGTTCGTCTTCCTTGGGGGTCCTTAAGATCTCTGTCAATCCAAAATCAGTCTTTTGTATTAAGACAGTAATGTCACACGGTTGCCCCAACATTTCTGCTATCTCTGAGGCTCTGTGAGGTCACTGAGAAGGCCTCCTGATGTGTGTTGCAGGAGTGTGGGGCTGACTGTGCCAAGTTCCAGAAGAGTGAGCTGGAATTCAAGTTTAATCGGAAAGCCTTGGAGAGGCCGTACACTTCGAAGCATTCCTGGGGAAAGACATACGGGGAGCACAAACGGCACCTGGAGTTCAGCCATGACCAGTACCGGGAGCTGCAGAGATACGCCGAGGAGGTGGGGATCTTCTTCACTGCCTCCGGCATGGACGAGGTGAGCTTTCTGCCACAGCCTCATTTGTCACTAGTGCAGACCCAGGGGACAGGAGGCAGCCTCGTGGCATTCCACTTAGACCCACTTCCAGCCCTTGCTCACCTGCTCTATGCCCTGCTCTGTGGGAGGCCAGCAGGAGCCAAGACCCAGTGTTGGCTGGGAGAAGAAGCCATCATTTTAAAAACACGTTGTCTCTGGGAGTAGAAGATAGCCACACTGGCATCCCACATCCCTGCAAGCTTGTGTAGATACCCCAGCTGGGCCAGGTTTCTCCCACAGGAAAAGGGTCCAGATTAGGAGCCAGGAAATCACAGTTCCACTAAGAGTCTGCCTCTTGCTGACTGGCCTTGACTGACTTGCGTGGGAGGCACTGGCGCCATCTGGAAGGGGATGGCTCAAAGGATGGTCCTGGGTGGCTTTGGCTTAGCCATGTGGACATCCTGGCGAGTCCAACTGAAGCCAGACCTCAGGTCCCATTTGTTCTATGACCTACCTCTTTAAGAATCCCTCATGTGGACTAAAGGCCTAAAGGAGGAGATGGGGAAAGACCGGGAGAGGAACGGAGAGAGCTTCTCTCTCCCCACTTGAATTCTCTCCCTCTACCAGGAGCTTTAGTGTTTTCTGTATTCTTTTCTGTAA
>CAUYRH010135100.1:0-20801 GCA_963574655.1 Perodicticus potto | reverse complement strand
TCTCTAATATTGTATTTCTTTTTTCTTTCTTTTTTTTTTTTTTGAGATAGTATCTCATTGTTTCCCTGGGTAGCGTGCTGTGGCATCCTAGCTCATGGTAACCTCGAATTCCTAGGCTCAAGAGATCCTCCTGCCTCAGCTTCCCAAGTAAGCTGGGACTACAGGTGCCCACCACAATGCCTGGCTAGTTTTTCTATTTTTTTTTTTTTTTTCTTCAGAGACAGAGTCTCATTTTATTGCCCTCGGTAGAGTGCCATGGCATCACAGCTCACAGAAAGCTCCAACTCCTGGGCTTAGGTGATTCTCTTGCTTTAGCCTTCTGAGTAGCTGGGATTACAGGAGCCTGCCACAACACCCGGCTATGTTTTTTTTTGAGACAGAGCTTCAAGCTGTCACCCTGGATAGAGTGCCGTGGCATCACAGCTCACAGCAACCTCCAATTCCTGGGTTCAAGCGAGTCTCTTGCCTCTGCCTCCCAAGTAGCTGGGACTATGGGTGCCCGCCACAACGCTCGGCCATTGTTTTTTTTTTTTTTTGGTTGCAAGCCGTCATTGTTGTTTGGTGGGTCCAGGCTGGATTCGAACCCGCCAGCTCAGGTGTACGTGGCTGATGCCTTAGCCCGTTGAGCCACAGGCGCCGAGCCCCGGTTATGTTTTTGTTGCAGTATGGGTTCGAATCTGCAACCTTGGTATATGGGGCCAGCCCCTACACATTGAGCACAGGCGCTGCCCATAGTTTTTCTATTTTTAATTAGATGTGGGGTCTCGCTCTTGCTCAGGCTGGTCTCATACTCCTGAGCGCAAGCAATCCATCCACCTCCACCTCCGCCTCTCAGAATGCTAGGATTACAGGCGAGTAACCATGCCCATCCCTAATACTGTATTTCTAAATGCTAGAAAACATTACTATTTTAAAAGTATCAGGTTTTCTGGCTTGGTGTTGTGGCAAGCGCCTGTAGTCCCAGCTACTCAGGAGGCTGAGGCAAGGGAATCGCCTAAGCCCAGGAGTTGGAGGTTGCTGTGAGCTGTGTGACGCCATGGCACTCTACCGAGGGTGATAAAGTGAAACTCTGTCTTTACAAAAAAGTATCCTGCTTTCTTTCTTTCTTTTTTTTTTTTTTTTTTGAGACAAAGCCTCAAGCTGTCACCCTGGGTAAAGTGCCATAGCATCACAGCTCACAGCAACCTCTAACTCCTGAGCTTAAGCAATTCTCTTGCCTCAGCCTCCCAAGTAGCTGGGACTACAGGTGCCCGCCACAACACCCAGTTATTTTTTGGTTGCAGTTTGGCTGGGGCCGGGTTCGAACTCTGCCACTCTTCAGTATATGAGGCTGCCACCCTTGACATTTTAGACAATGTGATTCCTTATGGAACAAGCCCTGATCACTGTAGAATATTCACAGCATCCCTATTCAGTTGTGACAACCAAAATGTGTCCAGACCTTGCCAATATTCCGTGGGGGCAGCAATGTCCCTGGTTGAGAACTGCTGATTATATAAGGATTATAGAATTCTGGTATGAACAATATCCTAAACTTTTTTTTTTTTTTGAGACAGAGCCTCAAGCTGTCACCCTGGGTAGAATGCTGTGACATCACAGCTCACAGCAATCTCCAATTCCTGGGCTTAAGCGGTTCTCTTCCCTCAGCCTCCCAAGTAGCTGGGACTACAGGCACCCACCACAATACCCGGCTATTTTTTTTTTGGTTGCAGCTGTCATTCCTGTTTGGCGGGCCAGGCTGGATTTGAACCTGCCAGCTCAGGTGTATGTGCCTAGCGCCTTAGCCGCTTGAGCCACAGGCGAGGAGACTATCCTAAACTTTTTTTTTTTGGTAGAGACAGAGTCTCACTTTTTCGCCCTCAGTAGAGTGCCGTGGCGTCATACAGCTCACAACAACCTCCAACTCCTGGGCTTAGGCGATTCTCTTGCCTCAGCCTCCTGAGTAGCTGCGACTACAGGCGCCCGCCACAATACCCAGCTATGTTTTTTTTGTTGCAGTTTGGTCAGGGCTGGGTTTGAACCCGCCAACCTTGGTATATGGGGCCAGCGCCTTACTGACTGAGCCACAGGTGCTGCCCTATCCTAAACTTTTTAAATTAAAAACATGCAGGGAAAACTGAGCTCTGATCTTTAGCAAAAAATTTACTTCCTACTTGAGAGATCAGGAGAATCACAAGAATGGCAAGTGAGTTGTGTATATGCACATCAGAAAACTGGTCTCCAAGAGAAAATGCACGTGTGAGGTGTGGCAATAAAATTATGGTAAAGATTCTCTAGATTCCAAAGGTCTCTTGATGCTGGAGGCAGAGGTTGTGCTCAAGGTCTGAGGTTTTGCAAAAACAAAGGTCCATTCTATCTGATCTTCCTCATCTCCTCCCTAATCAGTGCTAATGTCAGATAAGCAGCTTTTGTCTACTTCTTCCTATTTTATGATAGTAAACACAGAACCAAGGTTTACTCAGAAGGTCTCCTTCTAGAGTTCCTCAGTTCCCTGACACAGACTTTGTGTCAAGCTTCTTCATTTTTCACGTCAAGACTCTCTTATCTGGTGACCCTCAAACCTCTTCAGCCATGAAGGCTCTTCCTCTTTCCCTTCACATGGCTGCTCCTCTTGTCATCGAAGTCCCAGCTCATGTCTCATTTTCCAAGAGAGGTTTTCCTGGTTTCCTCGTATAAAGTAATCCCTTATCTCCAGTTATTCTGTGCTCTGATTATCTACTGCTGTGTAATAAATTAGCCCAACATTTAGTGAGTGGAAACAACAATATTACCTCTTATAGTTAGGAAGGTGGGAAGGGCTCTGCAGGGTGGTTGCCTTAAGATCTCTCGTGCAGTTGTAGTTGTGATACCTGGAGTTGGAGTAGGGAAGGGCTGGAGCAACCAGAGCCTAGCTAGGCCTCCCTGTCTCTGTAGTCTGAGGGCCTTTCCATGTGGTCTCTTGAGGGAGGCTAATTTGAGCTTCCTTACAACATGGCAGTCTCGGTATAGTTGTCTGGCTCTCGTGACACTCAGGGCTCCATGACAAACATTTTACTACACAAAACAGAAGCATTGTCATCTTTTGTAACCAGCCTTAGATATCATACTTAGGTTTCCTCTGCTCTATCCTATTGGTTATGAGTAAGTCACAAACCTTCCCAGATTCAGGGGGAGGGCCTTACGTCTTCATGGGGGCCTTGATTATACTTTTTAAATTTTATTTTATTTTCTATTCCTTATCTGTCCTTTCTCCCTGACTTCTGCCCCATTAGGAAATAAGATCCATGGAGAAAGGGACTTCTTCTGTTTGGTTCACCTGTGTATTCCTAGTGTCTGCCTCATAGAAGGCACATAAACATTTCATTGAGATGATGAATGAAATGCTTTGAGGTGTAGTGGAGACCTGGGACAGCCTCTCAGGTGCCTGCACCTCTAGTTTTTAGCAGTTACTCAAAAAGCATCACTGGAAACTCTTAATGATATTTTCAGCATTGTTTTGTGGGCTAGTGTGCCTGGCTTCATTAGTCTGAGTATCCCAGACCTCACAATTTGACTGCCCTTCAGCTGTCCTCTGGTCCCTCGTACCAGGGTACAGCAAGACCCCAGAGGGACTATGCCTTCCTATCCATATAAGACACCTATTATTTTTTCAGAAATCCTGATTCAGGATTTAGCTACTCTGGGCTCCCTAGACCTTCTGTGAAATAATTCTTGAGGGGATTTTTGGCATAAAAGAAAATTTTACTGGAGCTTTTATATAAAGGCTGTCTATGAGTCCCATTCAGAACTCATCTGAAAAATACAGGTGGACATAAAGTTTGTGTGCAATTTACTATGTTAAACTATTTTAAATTGGACATGAAATTTATGGACATCCTGTAATTATCAATTGATGTGTTAATCAGAGTCATCCAGAGAAACAGAACCAATAGAGTATGTGTGTGTGTAGAGAAAGAAAGAGAGAGGGAAGGAGAGATTTGTTTTAAGGAGTTGGTTCCTGTGATTGTGGATTGTAAATTCAGAACCTGCAGGGGAGGCCAGAAGGCTGGAGACCAAAGAAAGAGTTCCAGGGTGAGTGGCAAAAGCGGCCTGCTGGCAGAATTTCTTCTTTCTTAGGGAGGTCAGCTATTATTTTATTAAGGCCTTCAACTAATTGGTGAGGCTACTTGCATTTTGAAGGAAAATCTGCTTTGCTCGAAGTATACTAATTTAAATATTAATCTCAACTAATAAACACCTTCACAGAAACATCCTAAATAATGTTTGTCAAATATCTGGGCTTGGTTGGTCTACCAAGTTCTCACATAAAATGAATCATCACAATGGGTCAATGCAGAGAACTGAACAGAAAAAGACAGACCCATCTCTGGTGAAAGTCATATACTAGCAGGGAGGCAAATAACCGCCTTGAGGGTTCTGCTCGTGAGTCACACTGCAGACCTCAGAGTCAGGGCCTGGGGGATTGTGATTTGGAAGCAGGTGGTCCACTCACCTAATGGAACCTCTGGCCCAGGCTATGCTGATGCAGAGCACATGGTTCCTTCTGAATTGGGAGGAGGCTGTTCTTGACAGTGGTTGTAGAGTTTGAACCCAAGGGGTCCACAGTAAAAAGGTGGAGTTGGGCAGAGTGTTCCAGGAGAGGCAACAACAGAGTGAGGGCACTGGGTGGGGTGGGGAGGAAGGACAGAAGGCTGACAAGGAGATCTGAGCCCACTGTGGCAGTGTGGCCAGGTGGTTAAGGCCATCAGTGTTTAGAACCAGACTGACCAAATTCAAATTGCTGAATTCAGACTTAGACACTTGGACATGTTGAAACACTGGGCAAATCACAGAAACTCACTGAGAACATGTGTCTGCATCTGAGGAAGAAAGGAGAGATAAACATACTGTATTAGTTTCCTGTTACCGCAAGTGTGGTGACATAAAAGAGCATGAACATAATGTCATGCCGGGCAGAAGTCCAGTGCGGGTCTCCTGAGATAACACCGAGGTGTCAGCAGAGCTGTGCTCCTGCTGGAGAGGAGAGAATGCCCCCTCCCTTTCTCTGCTGCCCAGACATGGGGACTTACAATGGCCTTGCTCCAACCTCTGCTCCCACCGTGCTCTTTCTCTTCTGACTCTGACCCTCTTACGTTCCTTTCATAAGGACTGAGATTACACTGGAGCCACCAGGGTAATCAGGACCATGTCCCATCTTGGGATCCTTGACTTAATCGTAGGAAAGTCCCTTTTGTTACGTAACACAACATATCCTCAAGTTTTGGGGATTGAGGCGTGGACATCTCTAGGGGGCAATATAATCATCCTGCCTACTCCTCCCGTCCACTTCACTGAGTGACGATGATTAAATGAGATGACGTGTGTAAACACCTGGCACGCACACCTGCTTTGTCCTGGCAGGTCGTCCTTATAAAGAGTTGGGAATCCACAAAAACAGTTTGGGTCTCATCCTGAGAGGAATGAGGAATAAAGAGAGACCCACTCCCTTGAGGATCCTCTGGGTTTCTGGGCCTGGAAATACTGGTTTGGCTGTGATAGAGAGGAAGCAGGGAAGGGAAAAATACTGCATATACAAATTTTTTTAACAATGGGGCTCAGTGCCTTTAAGAATGACTAGCCTTCTTTTCCTAAGATGTGCCAGGCCACATGAAAGGGGAGGCCTGGCTCACAAAGGTGGCCACAGTGTAGGGTCCTGCAGCTGTGCTTCTGTAACTTACAGAAGTGGCCATCGTCTGACCACCCCGGCCTCTTTCCTTCCTTGGTTCCCTGATGCTGGTTTGGTCAATTTCCCACCTTCCTTTTTAGTTCCCCAGAACCTGATCAGTGCTCTTCCACTGGCCTGGAGTCTCTACAGATCTGGGTCTGAGCTGCCACAGAGCCTCTTGTCACTGGCAGCTCTGGCCAAGGGTTCCAAGAGTCAGCCTTGTGCCTACTCCGCTCCTGTAGCCACCCCTAAATCAGTCTCCAGCACTGCAGAGTCATGAAACAGGAATGAGCTCTCTGCTACCCTCCCACAGAGCAGGAGACCTGAGGGCCACGGATCATGGAAGAGGAGCATTTTCTCCTAGTCAGTAGGATTTGAGCAGAAAGGGCTATGCACTTTTCCAGGGAGAGGGACCATAGTATTTTTTAAAAAATCAGATTCTAAAATGGATCTGTGAACCCCAAGTTGTTTACAAAGAAACATGCCATCACTTAGATCCTTAACCCTCATTGATACTGCTTTTGAATTGTTCCTCCAAAAGGTCCAGGCAGTCACGTGACCTGCTGGTGCCAAGCTGAACCAAACACTGCTTCATCTCAGCTGGGCGACACTCCTGTCTGCTTTGGGTTTGAGGCATATAATTGCCCAGCAGACCAGTGTCTTTTCTTCTGCTGAGCTCTGCCACTCAGACTCACGTTCATTATGTGGGGGCTTATCCATGGAGGCCCTGAGAGAGAGGCAGGGCCTGACTCCACTCCAGATGGGTATGGTCTCCCTGGTCGTGCCCTCTATTAGAGCACCCCTCGGCCTTTCTCCTGGAATTTGAAGGGATCAGGGTGAAGGCTGAAGCTTAGATTTTTGAGCAGAGGTAATTTCAGAAGGTGGAATCATAGCTTAAGAAACTCTCTGGGGAATTTTCCTGATGCAAAGCTAACAAGACATTGTGATAATTTCTCTGGAGCTGGCCTCATTCCAAGTTGGATTTTAAACACAGATTATAAAGCAAACACCATCCCCCACAAGTATTAAAGGAGGGGAAAATAACAGAACGGGGGCTGCAAAAATGGTCTCTATTGTGGGACCAAAAGCCGTCAATCATGCAGGCTGACAGGCGTCAGAGATTGACAGACAGGCCCTCGCTCCTGACTTCAGTTATCAAGGGGAATGGGAAAAGTGTCTGCAAGAACATGTTAAATTGCCAAAGTCATTACCAGTCACCAATTACCAAAGAAAAGATAACAAGGTGTATTTTAGAAAAATCGATGCAACAACATGCATTTCAATACAGTGAGTTTTTTAGAACTTTCAAAAACAAAATGAACTATTTAGGGAATACACAATGGTTTTTAGTGAATACCAAACACTAGGCTTTGTAAAGTCATCAATATTCACTTTCGCTTTGGCTCTGCTTTAGGGGAGCAGAGATCAAGCAGGAAACTAATATACTTCTCTCTCTTTTTTTTTTCTTTAGTTCTACCCAAAGGACAAAATGATGGCTTGAGGGCCAGGTGGCTTTCTGTAAACTCCTCCCCAGAAAAAATCTGGCTATTCATTGAGGGCACCTCTTGGGGACTTGGGCGTGGAGAGGACACAGGCCAAGTATGCAGTAGCATGCTGATGAGATGCCAGCGTTTGTTCCATGGGATCCTTCCACCTGATCCAGCAGAGCTTCCTAACCACGTGCTCTGAACCCCTGTCCTGGGCTGGCCCTTGGGGGTGGAGACAGGAAGGACACAGTGCCTGCCTCAATGGCTCTCATGTCTGGTGTGACGGGGGAGGCACATGAACCCAGTGGATTACAGCACAAAGCAGATGGATGAGAGTTATTAAATAGATGCGAACGCTGTGCTGTGGAAGGGGAGAGGCTGCGGCAGCCTGAAGTCAGAGAAGGCTGGAGAGAGAAGAGGGCGTTGGAGCCCATTTTTAGAGAATGAGGACGTCTTTCACTGAAGATGCAAACACAGAAAGGAGGGGAGAGTAGAGCAGCCTCACAGTGGGAGAGAGCAAGGAGATTGCTGGGGTGCGCCTCCCAGGACCAGCTAACGTGTTGGCCATTTTATTGGCCAGAGGCAACCATTGCAATTTTTTGAGCCAGGTTGTAGAATGGCTGGAGTTGTGCTATGGGAAGACAACTCTGGCAGCAGTTAAGCACAACTCCAGGCATTTAGGACAAGGAGGTGACACTATGGGGGAATAGTGGAGTGTGTGCCATCTTGGACTAGAGTGGGGCATGGGGGAGATGCAGTGAGCAGCCGTCACACTGCATGCATGAGCCTGCCATGCCCACCCTGGTCTCTGCCTCCAGGAAGCCCTCTTACCATGGGGCCCTGCTCCGACATCCTGTCTTCATGATGCCTCTCCCCACCCACTGTTAGGGCAGCTCCCACCTTCTTGGAGCTGCCAAGGCTCTCTGTCCAGTGCAGGGGCCCACTGGGAATGAGCTGCACACAGTTCCCACTATAGTCCAAGTTAGGAGCTCTGCAAGGACAACAACCCTGCCACATGCATCTCTGAGCTCCTCTGGCGCACAGGCAGACCCCTCCCAGCAGAGAGGGGGGAGAGAGTTAAACAGCAAAACCCTGGGCACGGCAAATATTTTGTGGCTGTGCTCAAGAAATGCCAGATTGTCATGAATTTGCCCAACAGGCCACTCATTTTCAGCTCAAATTCAAATTGGCAATAGGGTCTTATGTGGCTGGATAAAATGAGACTTAGAAACCCTTCCCAATTCTGCAGAGTGTGAATGTGAGTAGTGCCCCAGGGAGACAGAATGAGCTATGGGTCTCAGAAATAGGCAGGAATAGGCAGGAGGCAGAGGCTCAAACCCTTTCCCATCATATTGGTCGGTGGAATGACCATGTCATTCATTGTCCAAAGAGAGACACTTTTGAGGGTGAAAAGTACCTGTAGTTTCTACAAGATGGCAGGCCTTAATTGGGATTGTTCCCCCAAAGCTGGGATGTGTGGTTGTTGTGATGATGGGCCTGGCTCATCTCCCTCACAGGACCTCTTCTATTTTGTAGGTGGTGGGAGCATCCACTCCTGGCCCTTCCCCATTCCTCACATGCTTCTCCTCCTCCCTGAGATTTGACTGACAGGAGCCTTTGGAAAGAGCTCCGTGTATGACCCAGCCCCTTCTAGGTTGTCTCTGTCTTTGGGAGCAACTGTCCTCAGCATCTAGGCTTTCTTTCTGCATGTAGCCAACCTTAGGGGAAATGTCTTTCCGTATGGAAGAGGCCAACCCTGTCCAGTTAGCCAGTGACTGGGTGGGGGGAGAACTTTTAGGGAGCCTGATTTGACCACTGATCTAACCTGTAATCAGCCTTAGCGATGATGGAGCTGACATTTTCAGCTCTTTCCGCCTGATTCTGGTATCTCCTGCTCAGCTGATTCCATTCTCAAAGCAGTGTGAGGCTGTCACTCCTGCAAACCCAACATCCATCCTTAGCAGAGGCTGGGCATATTCAGAATTAGGAAATTAGCTTTTGTATATGGCAGTGGTGTACCAGTGCAGGCCAACATGAGACTAGAACTGAGAAGGACACATCAGTAGAAACTGAACAACGTTAAGACAAGGAAAAATTTGAGCTGATCATCTTTGTGTTTGTATCTGTTATGTGAGTTTTTACCAGTTTCTTTTAGGGAGGATATGGAAATTAATGACCAGGGCTCCACAATATGTATATATTTTAAAAATAAATCTCATGGTGGTAATAAATTATATGCAATAAAACGAACCAATCTGAGTTTGGACAAATGGTGTTAATACACACACACACACCTTGGTGACCACAAAACGAATCAATATATAGAACATTTCTACCTCTTTAAAAAGTGCCATTGTGCCCTTCTCAGTCAATCCTCCCTCCAAAATTCCCCTTCCCAGAACCACTGATGGGATTTCCATCATAATAAATGAATGCTGTCTATTCTAAAACGTAATACTCATGGACTTGTGTTTTCTTATGTGTCTGATTCCTCCTTGTCGTACCGTGTATTGGTATTTCTCATTCCTTCATTGGTTGGTAGTATTCTATTGTGTGGATATATCACCATTTATCCATTCACCTCTTGATAGATCAGTGATTTCCAATCAGTGTTCTGCAAAACTTTAACTATAGGTTCAAGTGTGCCGTGAGATAAAAAAGGTTGAAAAACATTATGAAAGACAGTTGGGTTATTTTCAGTTTTAGGCTATTTTGAACAAAGCCACTATGAGTATTTGTGTATAAGTCTTTTTGTGTCCATGTATTTATTTTCACAAATACCTAAGCGTGGCTAGGTCATATAATAAGTGTGTAATAAGATTTATACATTACATAAGATAAAACATTACAACTGTTTTCTAAAGTGGGGAATACAATTTTACTCCCTCCACCACTGTGAGAGTTCCACTAGTTCTGCATGCTAACTAACATTTGGTATTGTCAATTAAAAAAAATTAAGCCGTTGTAGTAGGTATGAAACCTCTATTGAGGTTTGCATTTGCATTTCCTTGGTGACTGACAATGTTGAGCTTTTTTTTTTTAACTGAGACAGTCTCACTTTGCTACCCTCTGTAGAGTGCTGTGACATCAAAGCTCACAGCAACTTCAAATTCTTGGGCTTAAGCAATTCTCTTGCCTCAAGTAGCTGGGACTATAGGTGCCTGCCACAATGTCTAGCTATTTTTTTGTTACAGTTGTCATTGTTGTTTAGCAGGCCCGGGCTGGGCTCGAACCCGCCAGCCTCAGTGTATGTGGCCCTACTTACTGAGCTACAGGTGTCAAGCCAAATGTCAAGCATGTTTTTATGTGCTTATTGGTGCTACATTATCTATCCATATTCTTTTGTAAAATGCATGGTTAAATACAGTGTTTTTCAACTTTTTTTTAATCTCATGGCACACTTAAATTATATTGATCCAGAAAAAGGGTAAAGAAAAGAATATGTTTTGAACTTCTTTTAAAAATAATTTAATTAATGATCTTTAAGAATTTAGATCTAAGGTCAGACCTAAGATCCTCTCATGGCACACCAGTGCACTGCAGCAAACCAGTTGAAAATCACTGATCAAATATTTTGCCCATTTTTAATTTTGTTTATATTCTTATTAAGTTGTAAGAGCTCTTTACATATTCTGGATATAAATCAATTGTCATATGTGTATAGTCAACACTTTTCTTATTTTATTTTATAGTTTATAGCTTTAGGTTATATGTTTAGGTCTATGATCCATCCAAGTTAATTTTTTTGTATGGTGTGAGGTAGGAGTGAAGATTTACTTATTTTTTTTCCCTTAAGGATACCCAGATGTTCCACAAGCATTTGTTGAAAACTATCCTTTTCGCCCTTGAATCATCTTGGCACATTTCTTCACACTATTCTCTTTCATGCCTCTATTCTGTTTTATTTCTTGACTCTAAGTCCTCCAACTGCAGAATACCACACTATAGATCATTTGTGATTGTTGGAAATAAATGTGCTTGAATTAAATGCATAATAAATTGTATATATTATCCTTTCTCAGTGTGGGTTGTTCAATCACTCCCAATCAATATAGTTGTGGTCTTCAGAGAATCCTGAGTTAAAGTACTCATTTAGGTTTTGCAATAAATAAAGATCTGGCCTGGTGGACTCTCTGTTATAGTGGTCATGATTCTGACTGCAAATCAACAAATGGTCTCCCTTACATGATGATGCTCTTTGATAAGGTGCGTTCCCATCTGAGTTATCTCCTCCTGACACTGACACATACATGACCATTGATGCATCTGCTGTCTGGTTTCTATAGCTGTGGTGTGGTGGAAAGAATTCTGGACTAGCTATGACACAGTACCCCTCTCTGGCATTCACCATGGAGCTACTTGGGATTTTTGCAAATGGCTTTAAAAGGCCTACATTAAAGAATCATCTGCAGGGCTCACAAAACCCCAGCTCCTCCTGCTCCCAGTGGATCTCCTGGCCCCCAGCCAAGATCTGCCCTCAGGTAGGGCCTACCAGCTACCCAGAAATGGGACACATATTATATCCTTATCAAAGCCCGACCCTGAGTCAGGCATTAGCTAGACACTCAGACAGTATCATTCCAACCCAAAGAGACTGTTTCCCCAGGCTGCAATTTGACTCCAAGCCTCCCATAATTCTTGTTTGTTTCCCTGTAGCCAGTGCCCAGCTATCACCTTGGCCTGCAGTGTAGATTTGGAATCAAACGCTCTGGCTCTGACAACTACTAATAGCGTGACTTCAGGTGAAGCACTTTATATTTCTGAGAGTCTAGTTCAGTGTTTTTCAATCTTTTTAAAAATCTCACAGCACACTTGAACCTGTAGTTGAACTTCCACGGCACCCTTCAATTATGTTGATACAAAAAAAGAGTAAAGAAAAAAGAATATACTTACTGTGCTTTGAGAATCTTTGGAAAATAATTTAATTAATGATTTAAAACTTTTCACAATACACCTAAGATCCTCTCATGGCACACAGTGGTTGAAAATCACTGGTCTACTTTGTGAAATAGAGACTCTAA
The DNA here is from genome assembly GCA_963574655.1 of Perodicticus potto. NCBI lineage: Eukaryota > Metazoa > Chordata > Mammalia > Primates > Lorisidae > Perodicticus > Perodicticus potto. Next base: position 8,610 of record CAUYRH010135100.1, on the reverse strand, counting down.
CATCTTCCCCACAGAGTGACTGCAAACACTTAGACGGGTTTTATAAATATTAATCACAGTGCATGAATCCATATAAAACATTATTGTTATTATTTGTCCTTTTACCCAAAGTGTAGTTAACAGAGGCATGAGCAACATTAGTGGTTCCTAAAGGATAAAAACTATATGTATTAGTTTGTGATCGCTGCTGTAACGAATTACTACAAACTTAGTGTAAAACAATACAAATGTATTATCTCATAGTTCTGAAGGCAAGAAGCACCAAATTAGTCTCACTGGGCTGAAGCCAAGATGTAGGCAGGACTACACTTCCTTTTGTGGCTCTAGGGCAGAATGTGCGACTTGCCTCTTCCATCTTCTGGTGGCTGCCAGCATTCCTTGTGCTTGTGGCCCCATCACTCCAACTACTACCTGCCTTCTTATCACCTTCCCTTCTTCTGTTCTACTTTTTCTCTCTTAAAAGGACACTTGTGATGACACGTAGAGCTCATCTGGATAATCTAGTATAATTGCCTCATCTCAAGATCCTTCCCTTAATCACATCTGCAGAAACCTTTCCATAGTTAGCATTCACAGGTTCCAGGGATTAGGTTGGATCTGGCATCTTTGAAGCACATGTGTTCATGGGTGTGTTGGAGAACAAGGAAGAAAGGCATACCCCTCTGTCCCATTTGTACAAATCACCTTCCAAGACAAGACAGCTACAATTTAGACTAAAAGCCCTCTGTGAATGCTTGTCCCTGAGTTCTGCTCATTGAAGAATAGCCCTTTTACAGATTCATAGAACAATAGAGCTGCCAGGACTTTTATTATTCCTTTAGTCCAGGAGCCAGCAAACTATAGGCCCCTGGGCTAGATTTGGTTCCTGCCTGTTTTGCCAAATTGTGTAGTTATGACAGAGATCATATGACCACAAAGCCTTAAATATTTATTATCTGGCCCTTCAGAAAAAGTGGGCCAGCAGTTGGCCTAGATCAATGCCTCCACCATCCAGGTGGGGGAATGCAGGTCCAGAAAGGCTGGTGATTTGCTTTAGTTCCTGCAGTGACCTGGGGGCAGGTTCTAGGCCTGTGAGTGCAGCACCCTTGCCCCAGCTGTCTCCCAAGGCTCCCCTTTGCCACAACTTGCTCTTCCTCAGGCGAGTGGACAGGTGGAGCCTGGTGCCCATCAGAGTCCTGCAGATCTCAGCTTCCTGTGAGGAAGACCTGTTAGCAGGGGCTTCTGCCAGCCACCAGAGGGTTCAAGCAGAGCTGGATAACTTCTCAATGGGAACCCTCTGTGCCCAAGATAGTGCCTGATGAATAAATGAATGGGTAATGGCATGCATAAATGATGCAGTCAAGGTGTTTCAGGGACCTGTGTTAGCATGGTGCTCAGAAAACTCCAGCAGCTGGGGCTGGGGCAGCAGGAATGGTCCCAGAGCCAGCCCTAGTGTCCAGGTCTCTGGCCTGAGGCAAATATGGGGCTAAACCCCCAACTCCTCATCTCCTCATAGGCTGTGGGGGAAAAATGCCAGCATTTGCAGAAGCAGCTGGGTGGGTGAAGTCCATCGGCAACTCTCAGAGAGGTGGGGAGGGATCGCGGGGCCTTTAATGATGACTAATTTGCAGCTTATTAATGCGGCGGTAATTAAGAATATTCATTTTATTAAAAGCCGTTTATTGTAATAGTGCATGCAGATCTGGAGACTGGCATTGTGCTCATGTACCAATCGACAGAGGTCTATTGTGGCTCTGTGGATGGGAGGTCGTTACGTCACTAATTGTTAAGACTTTAGGGTCTAATTTTAAACCCTTTTAATTCCATTTGAAATAATTGCCCTAATGAAATTCAAAGCACTCAGAGGCAGCCCTGGTAAAGGAGGAGGATGCCCCCCTCATGCCCCCAGGGAGCTGGGCTTTGAGAGCAGCGTCAGGCACTGTGCTTGCCCTGGGGTACGCCAGCTGCCCTCTTCCCTGGGTACAGAGGGACCACAAGAGGAGGATGCTGTCTTGGATTAGTCATTTCTATAAGACACACACTTGATACAATAAAACTCTACTGAGAGCTCCCTGCATGGCAGGTGCTCTACCAAACACTTTACCTCCTCCAGTCCTGACAGCTACCTTATGAGGTGGATTGATCATTGCTCCATTTTACCAAAGGGGCCTCTGAGGCTGGGAGAGGATCTGTATCTTTTTGAAAGTCAAGCAGTGTAAGTGACATAGGCAGACTTGAGCTGGGCATGCTAGCGAAAGGGAGCAGTGAGTGTGAGCAAAGCCTCGAGAGCTTGAAAGTCCTGTGGCATCTGTTGGACAGACCCAAAGATGGCCCCTGGGACCCCTGCCTTCTGGTGTTCATGCCCTGAGTGTGGGTGGGGCCAGAGATGTGTTTCTGAACAATATATTACGGCAAAGGTGATACCTCACTACTGTGATCACATGACTGTGTCTTGATGGCAGTCTTGCTCTCTTTCTCCTGCTGGCTTTGAAGAAGTTGTGCAGTCTGGAGGGAGCCACCTGGAAAAGAGCTGCAGGTGGTTTGTAGGAGCTGAGAATCTCAGTCCTTCAGTTCTGCCAGCACCCTGAGGGAGCCTCGAAGCAGGCCCTTCCCCAGGCAAACTTCAAGATAAGAACGCAGCCCAGCCAGCACCGTGGTTGCAACCCAGTGAGACCCGGAAACAGAGAATCAAGCCAAGCCATGTCTGGACTCTTGACCCATAGAAACCGAGATAATAAATGTGTGCGGTTTTAAGTGGCAGAATTAGAGGTCCTTTGTTACTCAGCAATAAAAAAATAGCTTCAACATTGTGCAACATTGTTGCAGTGCAGAAAACAATGTGCCAGAATATGGTAGACTTTGATGTAATAAGATAAAAGGAAGCAGCCTCCAGATCTCTGTCTGACCTGCCCTGCCTCCCTGTCTCTCTCTGATTTTTTTTCCCCCCAAAGCACTGGGAAGGGCTTTCTCTCAAAGTTCCCTTATCTTACCCAGAAAACTTCTCCTATACAAAATGTAACTCTTAAAACCCTTTCCCTCGGAATCTTATTAAGTAACCAGGAAAGTTTAAGCTCTGGAGAAGAAAAGAAATAGGAATCATTACCATTCCCGAATTATTCATCCGTTCTGAGGGCAGTTCTGTGAGATCACCTGGGCACTGTGTCTGAGTAACAAGACAAACTTTGTTCACAGTGCAGCTCTGCCCTCAACCTCTTTGTAATTTGCCCACAAGCTATTGTTTGTCCTTTGGTCTTATTCAGCATCCAAAGAGAATCATTTGAAAACCACTGTCTGGTCTTTGGGCCCACTCCTTTATAGCACCCCTCCTTTCTTCTCCCTAATAGAGAGGGTGTTAAAGCAGCAACCATCTGGTCCTTTTCTCGAGTTTCCGTGTTTTTAATGACTCCTGTGCACGTGAGTGCATGCAATAAATGTGTTATGTTTTCTCTTGTTAACCTGTCTATTGTTACATGGGTGTCAGTCTTTATGGTAACCCCCTTTCTGCCCCTACAAACGTATAAAGAGAAAGAATGGCAAGAAAAGCAGAGAAGCCAGGATACTTTTCAATCTTTTTACTCATCTGACACCTCTCCCATCAGAAAGTGTGACTGCTGTTAGCATTATAGAAAGTATAGGCTGCAAAGGAAGACAGGGCCTTCAACATGAAGGGCCTTTGGGGATCGTGTTAAGAATTTCAGGCTTTCTCTTGCAGGATTTAAGTGGGGGTAGAGTTTTAGGATGCACAGAGGGTGCCAAAAATGTATACACGTTTTAAGAAAGGGAACACTGTATTAAAATTGTAATACTAAATATATACTGATAACAAAAGATGACTACAGGGCGGTGCCTGTGGCTCAGTAAGTAGGGCGCCGGCCCTATAAAGCCAGGGTGGCAGCCTCAGCCAAACTGCAAACAAAAACTAGTCAGGCGTTGTGGCGGGTGCCTGTAGTCCCAGCTACTTGACTGAGGCAAGAGAATCGCCTAAGCCCAAGAGTTGGAGGTTGCTGTGAGCTGTGATGCCACAGCACTCTACCCAGGGTGACAGAGTGAGATTCTGTCTCTAAAAAAAAAAAGATAAATACAAGTCACTTTGACTTCTGCAACCACAAGAGATGCTTAAAGTGGTTACGATCATGTCTGAATGCTTCCGACTACTGTGAACTACTGCTTGACAGAATTGCAAGGCCTTCTGGATCTTCCCTTGTGCACATCACACACAGTACCGTATACCTCAAACCTAACATGAGTGTGTGCAATTGCTGGGCGTGTTGGAGGTTCTATTGCGTACTCAGGCTCCCACAACCTTCCACAATGCTCTCAAATTTCAAATACCACTTCAAAACGGTCTTGTGCTCCTTGAATGACAACGATACCTCCACTGTTTTCTTTGACCATCCTCCCTGTTGCACGGTAACCCAAACATTTATTCAATTAACGCCATCTTTTGAGTGAACATTATGCTATGCTACCATGATTCCATTCGCTCTTGAAAAATAATACATAGACAACATCTCTTAAAATGTGTATACATTTTGGGGGCACCCTCTATGACAGAGAGATGGAGTATTAGAGAAAGATCACTTTGGTGGCCAGAGCTTAGGATGGGTTGGAGGCAGGGAGACCTGGCAGGCCATTGCAATGGTGTAGGCGAGAGATCATAAGAACTTGAGCCAAGGGAGAAGTAGTGAAGATGGAGAGGAAGGTAATTTGCATTTTGGAGGCAAAAAGTGGAATATCTAGTAAGATAATGTTTCTTTTACTCTCAAAGATCTTCAGGAAAGGAAATATTCTAGCCCATACCTTCCTTCTGTGCAATACTCAAAAGAGGCTGATTTCATTTAGTTGGTTTCAAAAGTTAGTGATATTGTTATAAAGTCTTCTCTGGGTTTGAGATGCGTGTCTTCCCCCAAGCACTGTGTGTGGTACTGTCTTGCTTTCTTGAGGGGCAGCTGTGATGGTTTCTGTTCTGCAGAGCCTTAGAAAATGAATCCAGTGAAATCATTCTCATAGGATCTTTCTGGTCAAATGCCATTTATTATGTCATCTGCTACCACCTAAAGGTAGCATTTCTCCTCTTTCAGGGAGAGGTTATTTCAAACTCAATCAGATCTTGCAGAATGAGTGGTGAGCCCAAAGACAGACGTATTGACCCTTCACCATCTAGCCATTCTTTCAACATTATTGACACTTAGGGATAGGGAGTGCCAGAGTTAACTAAGAAACAGTCTCACCCTCAAGGCATTCATAATCTGTTGGGAAAGACAGATGTATAAAGCAGAAATTGCAGCAAAGATTTCTTTACTAGATGCATATGTTGAATGATCTGAGATTCTCAAAGAAAGGATCGATATGCCACTCAAGTCGAAGGATTTTCTAAGCAGAAGGTTCAGCCAATGCAAATGCTTGGAGAGATATGAAAAGACACAATTCCTCTGGAAATGACTGTAGCACAGGGTTCAAAGGAGAGAGGGAAGGAGAGTTAGGGGCTTGGTCCATATCATACAGGGCCTCATGCATCTAAGGGGCTTGGACTATATTTTGTGAATAGGAGACATCCTGGAAAGTTTACCCTTGCGTAAAGTTGTGACCTTACCTTACCTTACAAACTGGGGGCTCCTTTGGATACCCCATTTCAGTGAGTGAGACCAAAAGTCTGATAGTGGGGGGGGGAATAATGTAATGAAGAATAATAAAATACATGTATTAAAAAAAAAAAAGTCTGATAGTAATCTAGGATGATCCTTCTCCCTTCAGTCACCAAGCCCTGTCCCTGTTACCTCCTCAGTACCTCTTTGGGTTTTTTTTTGTTTGTTTGTTTTTTTGCAGTTTTTGGCTGGAGCCGGGTTTGAACCCGCCACCTCCAGTATATGGGGCTGGCGCCCTACTCACTGAGCCACAGGTGCCGCCCCTGCTCAGTACCTCGTAACACTGTTCATTTCTCCTCAATTCCAGGGCTACTGCTGGATACAAGCACCACCATCTCCCTTGGTCTAATGAATAGTCCCCTGATTATTCTTTCAGAACTCACTCCAGACTTTGTTAATTCTATCCTCCACTCTGCAACCAGATTATCTCTTCTTATTTCTAAGGCAAAATTTACTTACAATCAACTGCACACATTCTAACTATATATATATATTTTTTTGTGGAGACAGAGTCTCACTCTATCGCCCTCCGTAGAGTGCAGTGGAGTCACAGCTCACAGCAACCTCCACCTCTTAGGCTTGAGTGATTTTCTTGCCTCAGCCTCCCAGGTAGCTGGGACTACAGGCGCCCGCCACAGCACCCGGCTAATTTTTGATGCAGTTCGGCCGGGGCCAGGTTTGAACCCGCCACCCTCGGTATATGGGGCCGGCGCCCTACTTGCTGAGCCACAGGCGCCGCCCCATTCTAACTATATTATTTAATGAGTTTTGACAAATGTATATACTTTTGCAATCCCCTGTCCCAAACCATTAGGACATTTCCATTCTTCTAAAAAGTACCTAATTTTCCCATCCAGTCAGTCTCTAGCCACACCATCGGAAATCGTTCTGGTTTCTATGACTAGAGGTTAATTTTGTATCAAGGTTTTTTTTGCTTAACATGGTTTTGAGATTCATTCAAGCTGCGATATGTTTATTGTTGGGTAGTATTCCATAATATGAATATGCCAGAATTTATTTTTGATTCATCCATTAATGGATATTTGGGTTCTTTCTTGTTTGGGACTATAATGAATAATGCTGCTAAGAATATTTATGTATGGGTCTTTTAGAAGATATATGTGTTCACTTCTCTTGGGTAACTGCCCAGGTGCAGAATGTCTGGATCATGTGGTGAGCATATGATCTGTACTGAATAGTAGCATTTTACACACCCCTTAGCAATGTGGAGAACTTCAGTGTCTCAATATCCTTGTTAACACTTACTTCTATCTTCTTAATTTTAGCAACTTTGGGTGTAAAGTGGCATCACATTGTGGCTTTAACGTATTTCCTTAGTGGCTAATGATATTTGCCAACTTTGCTTGTAGTTATATCCATGTATACATAGTCTTTTGTGGGATACACGTTCAAGCATTTTGCCCATTTGGAAGGGGGTGGTTTGTCTTTTCATTGTTGAGTTCTGGGGCTTCTTTTTATATCTAGACAGAAATACACATATTAAGAATGTTATCTCAGTCTGGGGCTTACTTTACATTTTAGTAATGGCAGAGCAGAAGTTTGAAATTTCAATAAAGTCTAATTTGCTAATTATTTAAAAATTAGCAATTTCCCCCTCCAGCTGTATTGAGGTATCATTGACAAATAAAATGATTAGTGTTTTTTACGTGCTGGAAAGTATTTGTTTACCCCAGGGTTACAGACTGTCTCCTCCGTTTTCTTCTAAACACATGAGATGTTTAGCTATTGAATTTAGGTTCATTATCTATTCAAGTTAATTTTTATGTATTGTGTTAGATAGGAGTTGAAAATATTATTATTTTTTTTCTTTCATGTTTTTTTCCCCAGCACCATTTATGGAGAAGATTTTCATTTCCACATTGAATTGCCTTAGTGCTTTTGTTAAAATTCAAATGAATACATATATATGGATCTATTTTTGGAGTCTATTCTGTTCCATTGATCTAATTGTCTATCTTTATCTCCACACTATACTATCTGGATTACTATGGTTGTACAAGCTTTATACAAGTCTTGAAATCAGGAAATGTCCTCCAACTATGTTCTTTACTTCAAGATTATTTTAGCTTTTCTACACCCTTTGCAATATCATATATATACACATATATATTAGAAACAATTTATCAATTTTATTTTAAGAAGTTTATTAAATTTATGATTGGGGTTGCATAGAGTCAATAGATATTTGAGGGAGACTAAATAATACTGTTAAGACTCCCAATCCATAAACATGGTATATTTCTTCATTTATTGATGTATTCTTTAATTTTCTAAATTTGATATTTCATAGTTTCCTTTTCTTTCTTTTTTTTTTCTGAGACAGCATCTCAACTTCGTTGCCCTTGGTAGAGTGCCTTGTATCATAGCTCACAGCAACCTCAAACTCTTCGACTCAAGTGATCCTCTTGCCTCAGTTTTTCATTTCTAGTAGAGGTGGGATCTCACTCTTATGCAGGCTGAGCTCAAGTGATCCATCCACCTCGGCCTCCCAGAGTGCAAGGATTTCAGATGCGAATCACTGCACCTGGCCTATTTTGTAGTTTTCAATGTAAAAGCCTTGCACATCCTTTGTCAAATTTATTCCTAAGTATTTTATGTTTTTATGATACCGTAAGTAAAATTTTCTAATTGTTTCCTGTTAGCACATGGAAATAAAATTGCCTTGTTTATATTTAACCTTATACATTAGTGATCTTGCTGAATTAACATTAATTTAAGTGGTTTTAAAATTTTTCTTTCTTTATTTTATTTTATTTTATTTTATTTTTAATTTTTAAATATATGTATTTTATTATTCTTCATTACATTATTCCCCCCCTCCGCCCCGTGGTAAGACAGAATTGATTTACAGAAAAGAATACAGAAAACACCAAAGCTCCTGGTAGAGGGAGAGATTTCAAGTGGGGAGAGAGAAGCTCTCTCTGTTCCTCTCCCGGTCTTTCCCGGTCTCCCCCTCTAGGCCTCT
>CAUYRH010135095.1:0-78961 GCA_963574655.1 Perodicticus potto | reverse complement strand
TTTTCAGTTTAATTAAGTCCCATTTGTTTATTGTTGCAGTTGTTGCTATTGCCATGGCAGTCTTCCTCATAAAGTCTTTCCCCAGGCCAATATCTTCCAGTGTTTTTCCAATTCTTTCTTTGAGGATTTTTATCATCTCATACCTTAAATTTAAGTCCCTTATCCATCTCGAATCAATCTTTGTGAGGGGAGAAAGGTGCGCATCCAGTTTCAGTCTTTTACATATGGATATCCAATTCTCCCAGCACCATTTATTGAATAGGGATTCTTTCCCCCAGTGAACACTCTTGTTTGGTTTATCGAAGATTAGATAGCTGTAAGTTGTTGGTTTCATTTCCAGGTTTTCTTTACGATTTCGAGTATCTCTGTCTCTATTTTTGTGCCAGTACCATGCTGTCTTGACCACTATGGCCTTGTAATACAGCCTAAAATCTGGTATGGTGATACCCCCGGCTTTGTTTTTATTACTAAGAACTGCCTTAGCTATACAGGGTTTTTTCTGGTTCCATACAAAACACAGAATCATTTTTTGCAGGTCTTGAAAGTAGGAAGTAACAACAAAGTTAGCAACTTGGACATGATAAACTTTGATCAAACTTAGCCTGGTACTGTGTTATAGGAATTCTCAAGTGGTTTTTAAAGAATCAATATATTCCTTTATTCTTTTGGGGAGTATTCTCTTCTTTTTTCTTATCAGTGGTTACCTATTTTGTTAGACTTTTTAAAAACCCAGCTCTTCTTTATATTGCTTATCTAAAATTTATTATATGTTTTATTACTTTTTCTCCTACTAACTTTTAGGTTATTTTGTTACTCTATTTCTACCTTCTTGAGTTGAATGCTGACTTCATTATTTTGTCTTTCTTGTTTTCTAATTAATTCATTCAGGTAAAAGGTGTAAGTTTTTCATTGTTCGTCTGTCATAGGCTTGGTCGGGTAACATTCTTATAACTTCGGTTATGATTTCCTCTTTAGTGACTTGTACCATTTATCCTCTTGGTCTCTTTAATTCTTTTTGCCCTAATTGTGCTTAATTTATCATTAATTTTGCCACTCTTTTTTCTTTTTTTTTGAGACAGAGTTTCACTATATTGCCCTGGGTAGAGTGCCTTCGCATCAAGCTCACAGCAACCTCAAACTCTTGGGCTTAAGCGATTCTCTTGCTTCAGCCTCCTGAGTAGCTGGGACTACAGGCATCCACCACAATGCCCAGCTAATTTTGGTTGCAGTTGTCATTGTTTAGCTGGCCCGGGCCAGGCTCAAACCCACCAGCCTCAGTGTATGTGGCCAGTGCCCTATCACTGAGCTACGGGCACCAAGCTTGCCATTCTGATTTGTATGTGCCTGATATATCTGTTTATTTTTAACTTTACATGTCATTTTATTTTATGCATGTCTCTTATAAATCCATTTGCTGGATTCATTTATTTTAATTAAAATATTAATTTTTATCTTTTACTTTAATAAAGTGATGAAAATCATTCATATTTATTGTGATTACTAGTATTTAGCCTTAGTACTATTTTATGACAGTTCTTTAATATCATGTTTCATAGTTAATTCCTTTTTTCCTTCCAGATTTTTCTTAGGTCAGTCAAGTTCTATTTTGTTTCACTTTTTTTTGGAGTTTTGGCTGGGGCTGGGCTTGAACCCCACCACCCAGGTATATGGGGCCGGCACCCTACTCCTTGAACCACAGGTACCACCTCTTGCTTTTTTTTCTTCCTCTGATGGTATGAAATTTCTGCTTTTTTTTTTTTAATGATAACAAATAGTTAATAAATGAATTCAGCATAGTTTCAGGGTATAAGGTCAACATAGACAAATCAGTTGTGTTTCCATAAGCCAATAATGAACAATTCAAAAAGGAAGCTAGAAAGCAATTCCATATCCAATAACATATAAGATAATAAAATATGCAGGAAAAAGTCTAATCAAGAAGGTGAAAGACTTATAAACTGAAAACTACAAAACGTTGCCAAAAGAAATTTAACAAGATCTTCATAAGCGGAAAGACATCCATGTTTGAAGATTGGAAGACTTAATTTTGTTAAGATGACATTACTACCGAAGTGATCTACAAGTTCAGTGCAATCCCTCTCAAACTTCCCCAGATCTTTTTTGCAAAAAGTAAAAAGCTTCTTTTCTTTTTTTATTTCAGGTTAATGTGAGGGTACAAGTAGATTACAATGTTTGCATTTGTTAGATAGACTTTCTCTTGTACTTGTGTCCCACACACAAGCGGTATGCCTTATACCCTCTTGGTGCCCATTAAGTGGGAGCACACAAGTCCCCCTCCCTTTTTCCCCTCCCCCACCTTGAATTGAGTTGAGTTTTTCTCTTATGTGGGTGTATATTAGATTGACTACTGGCTTCATATTGAGTACATTGGATACTTGCTTTTCCATTCTTGTGATGCTTTGCTAAGAAAAATGTGCCTCCACTCCATCCAGGTTAATAAAAAAGATGTAAAATCTCTACCTTTTATGGCTGAATAGTATTCCATACATATACCACAGTTCGTTAATCTATTCCTGGGTTGATGGGCATTTAGGTTGTTTCCACATCTTTGTCATTGTAAATTGAACTGCAATAAATAATTTGGTGCAAATGTCCTTGTGATGTAAAATGATTTTTTTTCTGGGTAGATGCCTAGTAATGGGACTGCAGGATCAAATGGAAGGTATAATTTGAGTTCTTTAAGTTCTTAATTTGAGACTTTTTCCAAACAGGCTGTATTAGTTTGCATTCCCACCAACAATGTAAAAGTGTTCCCTTTTCTCCACGTACACACCGGCATCTGCAACTTTGGGACTCTGTGATGTGGGCTATTCTCACTGGGGTTAGGTGATATCTCAGGCTGGTTTCGATTTGTGTTACTCTGATGATTAGGGATGATGAGCAATTCTTAGTAATAGAATAAAGCCAGAGGCATCACTCTACTAAACTTTAGATTATATTACAAGTCCATAGTGATAGGGGCAGTGCCTATGGCTCAAAGGAGTAGGGTGCCGGCCTCATATGCCAGAGGTGGTGGGTTCAAATCCAGCCCCAGCCAAAAAGAAAAAAAAAAAAACCCCTGCAAGTCCACAGTGATCAAAATAGCATGGTATTGGCACAAAAATAGAGATATAGACATATGGAATCGAATAGAAAACAAAAAGATGAAGCCAGTTTTTTATTGCCATCTGATCTTTGATAAACCAAACAAAAGCATACACTAGGGAAAAGAATCATTATTCAATGAATGGTGCTGGGATAACTGGATAACCACATGCAAAAGACTAAAACTGGACCTGTGCCTTTCACCACTTACAGAAATTGACTCAAGATGAATAAAAGATTTAAATCTAAGACATGAAATGGTAAAAATCCTAGAAGAAAATGTGGGGAAAGTTCTTGAGTATGTCGGATTGGGAAAAGATTTTATGAAGAAGACTTCAGTGGTGATCGCAACACCAAAAATAAGCAAACAGGACTTAATTAAACTGAAAAGCTTCTGCACAGCTACGGACACAACTTAAAGCTAATAGCCTTCAGAATGAGAAAAGTTATTTGCATGTTAGAAATCTGACAAAGGGTTGATAACTAGAATCTACAGAGAACTCAAATTAATCAACAAAAGAAGAACAAATAATCTGATCTATCACTGGGCAAGAGACATGAACAGAACTTTCTCTTAGGAAGACAGATGAATGGCTAACAAATATATGGAAAAGCTTACTTTCAAGTTCATATGGGATTGCAAGGGGCCCTGAATAGCATGAATAATCTTGAAAAATAGTAAGTTGGAAGATTAACATTTCCCAATTTCTACAAAGCCACAGTAATCAAAATAATGTGGTACCAACACAAGGATAGACACATAGACCAAAGGAATAGAATTGAGAGTCCAGAAATATACCCATAAACTATGGCTAGTCGACTCTTGACCAGGAGTCAAGACCATTCAATGGGGAAAGAACAATCTTTTCCCCAAATGTTGCTGAGATAACCAAATAGCCACATGGACTCTTCTTCATGTCATATACAAAGTTAATTAAACATGGACCCCAGGTTATAAATATTTGAGTTGATGGATATGCCAATTATTCTGGGCTGGTTATTATACATTTATACATGTAATATCACAGTGTACTGCATATTACATGTCAATTAAAATAATAAAAGTGGGCTAGGCACAATGGCTCATGCCTGTAATCCCAGCACTCTGGGAGGCCAAGATGGGTGGATCACTTGAGTTCACAAGTTTGAGACCAGCCTGAGAAAGAGTAAGACCCCATCTCTAAAAAACCTCGCCAGGTGTTGTTGCGGGCACCTGTAGTCCCAGCTACTTGGGAGGCTGAAGCAAGAGGATTGCTTGAACCCAAGAGTTTGAGGTTGCCGTGAGCTCCGACGGCACAGTATTCTACTGGGGGCAAGAAAGTGAGACTCTGTCCCAAAAAATAAACAAATAAATAAAAATAAAATAATAAAAGACAATAATTAATATGATTAACATAAAATTGATTCATGATCTATATTTCAGGGCAAACCCCATAAAATTCTAAGAAGAAAACATGAGGGTAACTCTTCATGACCTTGGATTTGGCAATGAATTCTTAGATATCATGTCAAAAGCATGAGTGGAAAAAGAAAAAGTAAATAAAATTGGACTTCATTGCAATTAAAAACTTTTGTGCGTCAAAGGACATCATACAGAAAGTGAAAGCACAACCTGCAGAATGAGAGAAATATTAGTAAAGGACCTAGTATTTAGAATATATAGAGAACTCTTACAACACAACAACAAAAAGAGAACCCAGTCTTTTTTGAGAGCAAAAGACTTCAATAGACATTTCTCCAGAGAAATGGCCAAGAAGCACGTGAAAAGATCCCTAATATCATTAATCTTTAGAAAAATACCAATCAAAACTAAAATAAGATACCACTTCACATCCACTAGGATGCTATAATTTGAAAAATGGGAAATAAATTGGTGGCAAGGATGTAGAGAAATTAGAATCCTCAGACATTGCTGGTGGGAAGGTAAAATGTGCAGCCAGTGTCAAAAACAGCTTGGAAGTTCCTCAAAATGTTATTACGAGATGACCCAGCACTCCACTCCTGGGTATGTACACAAAAGAATCAAGAACAGACCCCCACCTGATGTGCATGATGCAATGGTACATTTCAAAACTATTAAGAAATGAGTGTAATTGCAATGGCTGTGTTACTTAGTTCAATGTAAGCATTTCACATTGTATATCAAAGCCGTACCCTAAACCCTATAAATGTATCAAAGTACAAAGTTATGATTTGATAAAAAAAAATAATAAGAAGGCTCGGTGCCTGCGGCTCAAGCGGCTAAGGTGCCAGCCACGTACACCTGAGCTGGCGGGTTCGAATCCAGCCCGGGCCTGCCAAACAACAATGACGGCTGCAACTAAAAATGGCTGGGTGTTGTGGTGGGTGCCTGTAGTCCCAGCTACTTGGGAGGCAGAGGCAGGAGACTCGCTTGAGCCTAGGAATTGGAGGTTACTGTGAGCTGTGATGCCACGGCACTCTACCCAGGGTGACAGCTTGAGGCTCTGTCTCAAAAAAAAAATAAGAAGAAGAAGAAATAAATTAAAAAATAGAAAAAAAAAAGGAGACAGAGACTCAAACAAATACCTGTTCATGTTTGTTCCTAGTATCACAACTCACAATACTTAAAGGATAGAAACAGCTCCCCTGTCCATCAGCAGGTGAATAAACCAATTGTTGTATATACATACAATGAATATTATTTAGCCTCAAAAAGGAATGAAGTACTAATATGTTCAGAAACCCCAAAAACATTATGCTAAGTGAAACAAGCCGGGCACAAACGATCATAGGTGATGTGATTCCATGTGTATGAAAATATCTGGAATAGGCGCATTCGTAGAGGCAGAGCAAAGAATTGCTTAATGGGTGCAGGGTTTGCTTTTGGGATGATGACAGAGTTTGGGAACTGAATTCAGGTGGTGGTTGTGCAACATTGTGAACATACTAAGTGCCACTGAATGGTTCACTTTAAAATGGTTAATTTTATGTTATTTGAATTCACTTCAATATTTTTTTTTTAAATTGTTTGGGATTCATCGAGGGTAGAATTAGGTTACACTGATTGCATTTGTTAGGTAAAGTCCCTCTTATGATCGTGTCCCACCTGCAAGAGGTGTGCCATACACGGTGACCCTGCACCCACCTCTCTTCTCCCCTCTACCCACTTGCTCATTCCCCTACCCCTCCTTGTATTAGCTCATCTACTGCCTTCATATTAGAATAGACTACATCGGATTCTTGCTTCTCCATTCTTGTGATGCTTTACTAAAAAGAATGTGTTCCATCTCAATCCAGGTTAATACAAAAGATGTAAAGCCTCCCTTTTGATGGCTGAATAGTATTCTGTGGTATACATATACCACAGCTTGTTAATCCATTGCTGGGTTGGTGGGCACTTAGGCTATTTCCACATTTTGGTGATTGTAATAAACAGTCTAGTGCAAATGTCCTTATGATAAAATGATTTTTTTCCTTCTGAGTAGATGCTCAGTAATGGGATTGCAGGATCAAACGGGAGGTCTAATTTGAGTTCTTTGAGGGTTCTCCAGAGTTCCTTCCAAAAAGGTTGTATTACTTTGCAGTCCCACCAGCAGTGTAAAAGTGTTCCCTTCTCTCCACATCCATGCCAGCATCTGCAGCTTTGAGACTTTGTGATGTGAGCTATTCTCACTGGGGTTAGGCGATATCTCAGGGTGGTTTTGATTTGCATTTCTCTGATGATTAGGGACAATGAACATTTTTTCATATGTTTGTTAGTCATTTGTCTGTCTTCTTTAGAGAAGGTTCTGTTCATGTCTCTACCTTTTTAAACATTACAACAAATATATTTAAACATAACAGTTTTCTTACAGTGTAATAATGAATGTGTGCTCTCCTCCATGAAGAAAGACACCAAACTTCTGGCTGAAATCTTCTAGATTTTTAGTCTCGGATTAGTATTAATTTTATAATCTTATACCTCTTCTATTTTAGGAATCTTTAGTCAGCAGTCTTATTAAATTTCACTTTATCAGCAACTATTTTGAATTACCATCAACTGTAGTGGTTTTTCAGCTCACTGCTCTTTCTAGAATCCCTCTCGTGTTCACTGTTCATTCTCTAGGTTTTAGCGTTAGGTGTTTTTCCAGAAAGGATTATTTAAAAGAATTTTTCATTTTTACTTTCTGTGGTTAAATTTTTGATGAAGTTGTCATTTTATTTTTATCGTGATAAGTGAACGAGTGAATTCTGATAATTCAATGGAACACACAAGAGCTTATCGCTGCAATAGGCTTGGGATGCCATCGGATGCTCCCCACATTCCTTCCTCCACTGTTTCCTTGAGGCCCAGAGGTCTCCCCTTTGCCTGTTTACTTCCTTGCCCCCAGTGCAGGGATTCTGGGAGAGGGCTGCCCCTTCTCTGACCCCAGGACAAGCCACATAACCTTTCAATCCATCTGGCATTCTTCTCTTCCTGGAATTGGGGCATGAAAGACCTATCAGTCTGTCCTCTGGTTGCTCTTTCTACCCCAGCCATATTCCTTTGCTCTGACTACCATTCCTTAATTGATTTGAAAACAGAACTGCAAATGGAGGAATTGCAAAATCAGGTGATTCTAGCAGCCTCCTAACCATCTTTGCATGGTAGGGCAGCTCCACCTTTGTGCTTGTTGATAAGTCCCCACCTCCTAACCCTGTTACCTCCATGTCTCTCCTCCAACCCCAATGCATACCCTTGAAAGACAGTCAGTTTTGATTTTTCATGGTTCAGGGGAGGGAGGAGTGCTGGACTGATATGAATCATCTGTGTCTCTCCCTTGGGTCACAGTCAAGGGCGAGTCTTCACCTGGAATTCCTGGAATGGGAGGCTCTTCCCCATCTGCCAATCCATTTATCTTCTTACCACTATTTCTTCTCCATTTTCTCCTTCATTCATTCATTTAACAAATACTTCTTGAGAATTCACTACTTATCAGGCCCTGTTCTAGGAACTGGGGGGGTCCAGCAGTGAGCAAAACAGATGAAAATCTCCTGCCCTCGTGGAGCTGACATCCTAGTGGGGTGTGCCAAGTGTTAAGGAATAAACATAATAAATTAAGAAAATATATGGGGGCTTGGCGCCTGTGGTTCAGCGGGCTAAGGCGCCAGCCACGTACACCTGAGCTGGTGGGTTTGAATCCAGCCCGGGCTCGCCAAACAGCAATGGTGGCTGCAACCAAAAAATGCCCGGGCATTGTGGCAGGCGCCTGCAGTCCCAGCTACTTGGGAGGCAGAGGCAAGAGATTCGCTTGAGCCCAGGAATTGGAGGTTGCTGTGAGCTGTGATGCCACAGCACTCTCTCCAGGGTGACAGCTTGAGGCTCTGTCTCAAAAAAAAAAAAAAATGGATTGTGATTTTAAGTTGATCAATGAGGGTACACTTCCCTGAGAAGAGGGTGTTTGGGACCCAAGGAGGTGAAGGAACAGGCTCTGTGGATATTTGTGAGAAGTGTTCTAAAAAGAGGGAACAGTCAGTGCAAAGAACCTGGGGCAGAAACATGCCTGAAGTAGCTGAACAGGGAGAATGGGACATGATAATGTCAAAATGGTAAAAAAGGCGGGTGGCATTGGGCGGATCTAGACCATGAAGCACGGTGTGGGGCGCCATTGTGAGGACCTTGTTCCTCCTCTGTGTGAGAGGGCGACCACTGGAGGGTGGTGAGCAGAGCTGACATTTTACCAGGATAATTCTGTCCCCCCAAGTGAGATAGCCCATAGCAAGGTTGTGGGCAGGAAAAGCAGTCAGGAGACCAGCAGGACAAAGAGGGCGATGACACTTGGACCACGGTGGTCACACCTTAGATTGATTCTCAAGGTAGAGCCAGGGGGGTCTGGATGTGAGAGAAAGGGAGGAGTCAAGGATAATGTTTTTTGTTTGAGTGATGAGAAGGATGGAGCTGCTGCTAGCATAGGTGGGGAAGACTGTGCCAGGGACAGGTTCTCTAGACATTGACCACAATCCAAGCGGAGGTGCCAGTGGGTTTGTGAGTCTGCAGTTCAGGGGAAGGCCCAGCCTGGAAGAACCATGGAATGAGCAGCACAGAGGTGTGAGCTTTGGAACATGCCACCGTTAATGGAGAAGGGTGGAAACCAGCAAAGGACATGGAGAAGAAATGGCCTGTGATGTCAGAGGACCAACATCTCTGGTCGCCCAGAAGTCAAGGGGAGAAATTTGCTCCCAGGCAGGAGGGGCACACCAATGATGTCAAATTCCATTGACAGAGTCGAGTTAGCTGCCCAGAGCAGGACTGAGAACTGACCACTGGATTTAGGAACATGGAGGTGACCTCTCCAAACAGTTCTGGTGGCAGGTGGGATGGAAATGGCACAGATCTGAGAGAGATAAGTGGAAAGGAAGAGGAAACATTCTTCAGATTTCCTACAAGATTTTCCTAATATTTTTAACTTCCAGATCTTTTACAACTTGGCATCTCTTTCTACATTTTCACTGGGACACCAGTGATAGAGGGCAAATTAGGCACCATTGAGCAGCCAGTCTCTTAACCAGGGGGCATCTGCATGACGAATGTGACCTACTGTGGGGAAAAGCTGGGTTCAGAGTCACAAGACCTGCTAGCTGTGTGACATTTCCCCTCTCTGAATGCTGTCCTCCTCATCTGCAAAATGAGTTCTTTGCAGAATGCGTAGGAAGGAAATGAAGAATGTGTATGAAGAAAATGCCAGGTCCAGTGGCTGTCACACTGTAGGTACCCAGGGCGGGTTGGCCATGCATTTAGGATTTGATTGCATTCGGAAGAGATGTGTATGTGTTTGCACGCAGAGTTATTTTTAAGTGTGCTAATTGCCTCTTCATTGTCATGATTGTGTTAGCCCAATATTTTGATACAACATATGCTTATTTTTTTTGAAAGGCTTCTGGTCGGTTGGGCTGGTACCAAGGGATTGAGGTTTGGGGTTTGACTGAAAGGAATTGTCTTGTGCGATCATTTAGCATTCACTGGGTACCTACTAGGTGCCTGCACCTGTTCTGGGTGCTGGGGGACAGGAAGGAAGGTGGCAGTGGATAGACATGAACAATACTTAGCCCAGAGACTTACAGTATGTCGGGAGGAACAGGTGTGGACATGCCTAGGTGAGGTCTGAACGCAGAGCCAGGGGCATCCCCCCATCTCATTTGCTGCATTGTAAGTAACAGTAATTATGGAGTGCCAGGCACTGTGCTAGGGACTGGTGACAAGACAGACTTAACCCCTTCCTTCATGGAGCCTCGGCTCTGGGTCAAGGGGGACATGAGGAAAAGATAAGAGTCAAAAATAATTTTAGGTGTAATGAATACCATGAGGGCACACACACATGGGGCTGGGAAGGGGGTGGGGAGGCAGAGTCTGGCCATACAATGGGCGGAAAAGTTGGGCAGGCTTCCTGGAGGAGGTGACTCTGAACAGGATAGCTGGCAGCAGGTTGCTACTTCCCAGGGAGATAAGTTTGCAGCTGATTCCCACTTGAGGGCAGGCGGCCCCCAGCCCATCTTGGTGCCAGGCCAAAGTCAGACATCACCCAGGTGCACAGACCTTGATGTGTGAGTTAGAACATTCTCGAGCGAGGGTGCTGAGCTAGTGCTACTGTTTATGCACTCAGTATCCTTGGGGAAGTCCCTGAATGTCTCTGACACTCCAGGCAAGGACCAGAATAGCAATTGTAAGTAACACCGAGAGTGCTGACGATGTGCCTGGTGTTGTCCTGAGCAGCTACATGGGCTGACTCATTTCCTCTTTACAACAGCCCTGTTGATGCATGCTGTCATTGCCCTCTTTCTCACAGATGAGGAAACTGAGGCACAACCAGGTAAGTAATGTGCCGGAGTAGCACACAGGCAGGAAGTGGCAGAGCCAGGATTTGAACCCCAGCCATCCGGCTGCTGCAGCGCACTTTCTCCTGCCTAACAGGGACAATCCTTTCCACCTCTGGGGCAGTCGCGGGAGTTGAGCTAGATGCACATTTACAGTGGCCGTTGACTTGCAGTTTTTAGTTCTTTCATTGCACCCCGACTCTGCACCAGTTCTGATCTAAGCATTAGGGGAAACAATGAGAAAAACTCACATTAACCCTTAAACAAAGGATCACATGAGATGTCAGCTGACTACAAGCTCCATGAGCACCTCCCAGGAGAAACGCCGGCAATCCTGGTGTAGTGAATGGGGTCCGACTTAGTAGAGTAAGGTATCGGGGATGCTATCACTGAAGGATGGGTAAGAACCAGCGGGATGAGGGGAGCGCCGGTGGGCAGAGGGATCAGCACAAGCGAGGGCCCAGAGGCTGCAGAGGTCACTGTGGCTAGAGAAGTGAGGGGGACCAGGCCATGAGAGGACTTCCAGGGCCAGATTTGGGACTGTGGACTTTTTCCTAAGGGCAGAGGGGAGCTCGTCATTTTATGGAGGGGTGACGATGTGATGATCATTTTTACAAAGACTCCAGGCCGGGGATAGAGCATTCAAGAGAGGGCTGGGGAGGCCAGTCAAAGGCTGTGCCCTTGTCCAGGTGAGAGATGGTGGTGGCCTGGCTGGGAAAGTGGACATGGAGAGAAACAGGCAGCTTTTAAAGATATACTGTTTTGGAGGAGTTTCATTGGGTTTGAGAGGTGACGGAGGATGAGTCCCGGGTTTGTGGTTTTATTCACTGGATGGAAGAGGGTGTCATTTGCTAAGATGGGGAGGACACAGGGACACGGTAGTGGAAGGCACATGGTGACTATCCAGTGGGGATTCTGAGCGGGTATTGAGATACTCAGCTCTGGAGCTCAGAGGAGGGACCGAGGCTGGAGGTGAGAATGTGGCCCCTAGGTGGGAACTGAAACCGAAACCGGTGAGGTCCACCTGGGGAGAGAGTGTAGGGCTGGAAGAGAGGGGATCTTAGGACTGAGGCTGAGGAACTCCTACATGAGAATGGAGAGACCAGGTGGAGCAAGAAGGAGGGCCCAGTTATCACCTCTCCCCTCTCCAGTGTTTGCTCATCTGTGAGATGATCCCTCAACAGCCCTGCAGAGGGAGCTAGTGAGCTAGAGGCACGCTGGGCCCTGGGGGTGCGGTTGGGTGGGAACAGCTCATCTTCCCAGAGTCTGTTTCTTGGCTATAAGAGGCAGTTAGTTTAGGGCTCTTCCTCCTAGAATTGTGGTAAGGCTCACACACGGTGCCCAAGGAGAAAGGTCTTGACACTGAGCAGGCGTTCAGGTACCCTGTGTTCTCTGCTGTCACCTAGCTCTAGGCCCCCACCGTGCACACACACTGCCCGGTGTCCACTGTCCACACACTGGACCACCAAAAACCAGGGACTATGCCAGGCTCAATGCCCCTGGCTGTTTCAGATGCACACTTGACTTGTCAACCAATACAAAGATGTTAGAAGACATTTTATATGCTATTGTGGTTAGGGTTTTTTTTCTCTCCCTTTCTACATAAGTATTTTGACTGATTTAAAATTTACCCTTATAGGCATCAATTCCTTCGGGATCCTTCATTGGTTCTTGAATGTTCTCAACTGCTATCTCTTCCGTCATTCCTCTAACCCCTTCTCTCACCCTTTTCCCGCCAGAATGCTGATTGAACAGATACCCATGAGATAATCGTACTCTGTGCTCCTAATTTCTCTTTCACATTTCCTCTTTGACCTCTCTGCTGAATTCTGGATAATTTCTTCAGATCCGTCTTCCAGTTCACACATCTCTCTTCGGCTGGGTCTAATCTCCAGAGCACACAAAAGGAAGAATGACTCCCGTAGTTAATGTAGCGTTGATACTAAAACCCAGGAAAATCATAAGCGAATCCCATTTGTGAACCTGATGCGAAACTCCTAAACAAAGGATCAGAAGCAAAGCCCAACAATCCATGAAAAAATAATACATCGTGGCCATCACAGTCAAGTAGGGTTATTCCAGGAATGCATTTATTCTAACATTAAAAATCCATGTGAGTTACTTACTGTATAAAGTGAATTAAAGGAGAAAAGACATTTGAGCCTTTCACTAGATATGGGGTAAAAGAATTTGATAAGATTAAAGATGCATGCACAAATAAAAAATACCCATCTCAACAAATGAGGAATTCCTTCAACCTCCTAAAGAATAAGTGAAAGAAACTGTGGCAAATATCGCACATTACAATAAAATACTAGATTTTAAGATAAGGAAAAAGACAAGGGTATCCACTCACATGGTTTCTATTCAACATTGTCCTGGAGTTTCCTGAATAGTTCAGCGAGGTGGGAAAAAATAAAGAGTAAGGATTGGAAAGAAAGGTGTCCAGGATGACTCCTAGATTCCAGCGTGTGCTCCTGCAGGGTGTTTGTACCATTTACCAAGAAGAGAAAAACTGAGAGAAGGCCTGGTGGGGCTGAGTGTTGGAAAAAGAGATTCGGCTGCTGTGGAAAGACCACCAGGCAGGGAATCAGGATAATTCAGCTCCGTTCCCAGCTCCTCTCCTGACCTTGGATGGACCACATTCCTCCTTTAACCTGAGTTGCCATCTGTAAAATGGGTGGATATAAAAAGATGGATCCAGGGTGGGCTATGGTGGCCAAATTGAGGCAACAGCGAGGAGCAGGTGGACAGGGGCTGTCTCCTGCTCTCCAGGAAGGCAGGTGCTGTGTAAGAGCTTCTAATGGGAGGGAACATCCATTTGGGGACAGGGCAGGAGTGTTGACCTTCTGTCTTGCAGAGGGGTCGTCCCTTCTCTCCTCCTCGAAGGGTGGTTATGGTCGTTGTTATTGCTGTGATTGGTGCCAATGAGCGTGTTCTACATTTGTGAGACACTGACCCCAACAACATCCCCTTTTGATGTTTTAGACCTATAACAGCCAGAGCGAGAACAACGAAGACTATGAGATCCCCCCGATAACACCTCCTAACCTTCCTGAGCCGGCCCTCCTGCACCTGGGGGACCACGAAGCCAGCTATCACTCGCTGTGCCACGGCCTCCCCCCCAACGGTCTGCTCCCTGCCTACTCCTACCAGGCCATGGACCTTCCTGCCATCATGGTGTCCAACATGCTGGCACAGGACAGCCACCTGCTGTCGGGCCAGCTGCCCACGGTGAGTTCCTGTCACCTGCTACGGTTCCCACTGGTTGTGGCAGGGGAGGGGGTCGAAAGCAGGGTAATGACGCCTTGATGAAGACCTCTGCCCACAGGCAGGGTCTGGCTTCACTTGGTTGCTTACGTGGGCATCTGCAGAATGGGGGGCATGGAGGGGAATCCGACATCACTTAGGGAGCTCTGTGTATAATACCTTGATAGTGGTTCTTATTATTCGTTAATAGTATTCTCTCATTTTTCATTTATATTTTTAACAGCTTCATTAAGATATAATTCACATACCATACAATTCGCCCATCTAAAGAATACAATTTAATGGCTTTCAGTATATTCAGAGTTGTGTAACCATCAACACAGTCAATTTTACAAACACTGTCCCTTTTCCATCACTCCCAATTTGCTTCCTGAAGTCTCCAGCCCTAGATAACCACCAATCTACTTCCTGTCTCTATATATTTGCCTCCTCTGGGTGTTTCATACACATGGAATCATAATTTTTAAAAAATTGTATCTTGTTTAGGCTGCCAGGGAAGAGGGTCATTACTGAGTTAAAGTTCGTGGGATAGGTACAAATTTAGCAGGCAGACAAAGGGAAGAAAAGACCCTCCATGCTGGGGGATAGAGCACCCAAAAGGAGCAGGCAGGGGCTTGTCCATGCTTGGGAACAGTGTTTGACTTTTTTCTTTTTGTTGGGCTGGCAAGGAAGAACCTGAAGCCAAGGGGCTAGAGAAGGGGTGAAAGAAAGAACTCAGCAGAGCCTAGATCATAGCGTTCTGACGCTCATGCTAAGTGGATTTTTTTCTTTTAACATGAATGCCTGATTTGAGCCATAGTGACTGAAAGAAAATTAGTAGACTGATTTTTATATAATAGAAAAATCTCCTTAAGAGAATTCCAGTGCTTCTCCTAAACAACTGTGATTGGTATTTATTTTTGCTTTTTTGTTTCCTTCACAGTTAATAGTATATACTAGTCACATCTCTTATGTTCATTTTGAAGTGACAGGACCCAAACTCAAACTAAAGCAAAAAAGGCTGAAGTATCTAGGGATTATAGGTGGGGTTTCAGGCATGGTTTGATCCAGGAACTCCAGCAGTGTCAGAACCCCATCCTATCTGCATACCTGCACAGCAGGCCTGATGGCTGTTTGGGTCTTCCAGGGAGGACCATGACTGAGCATTGCAGAACCAACCACTGGGTCTGCAAGGAAACAATCTTCTGTTTTGCCAGCTTGTGTCATAAATATACCTGTAGCAGGGAAGGAGAGGCCCCTTAGTTGATTTTCCTATCAGAGTCACGTGGTGTCGGGTGGATTGTATTTACTTCTGTGATGACTGGTCAGAAGCCACGGCCAGATGCCTGGGACCAAAGGGCATGCACTTTATATTCCAACAATCACAACTGTTTTTATTTATTGGTCACTCTTCTTTTATTCCAACCAGATTTCCTTGCTTAAAACATCTGGTATACTCTGTGTGTTTTTGTAAGGCACATCCCATTTTTTGTTTGTTTTTGCAGCTAGGTGAGAAATAAAAGGAGAGAAAGAAGGGAGGGAGGGAAGAAATGAACTTAAGATCCGCGTTTTACAGTGTCTGGTTCTCACTTGATGTAAAATTGACGCTCCATTTCTCCTGGATCCTTTCCTTTTGGGCCCATTAATAATGCAGGTCCTCGGCTTCCTCTCCCCTCTCGAACTAGCGATTCAGACTCACAGCCATGTGGCCTTAATGCTAACTTGTTAGAATGTCTATATCTTAGCTGCCCAGATTACTTCCTACCGAAAGCCTGACTACTCCAGACTGTCCCTAGTGGGGATTTATGGTAACACAGGCAAGCGCAGGGCCAGGTGGGCTGCTTTGTCATGTACTACGAGGGGGGTGGTGCAGGGGTGAGTATGGCTACCGTTCTAGGCCATCATGTCGCTGGCCTCTGGTGCTGGGGTTAGGGGAGACAGTGCAGGGTAGTGTTGGTGTGTAGCGTCTAGCATCCCACTGACCCAACTCAGGTCCTGGGTCCTCCTTCAAGGCTTCGGTTTCCTTGTCTTAGAATCATAAGAGGACCCACCTCGAGGTTGTGGTGAAATATGTCTGAGATAATGTATGTAAAGTCTTAGCAAATGTCTGGCAGAGAGTAAACAATCAGGGAATATTTGCTATTGTTATTAGCAATAAAAATGAATTCCCCCTGTAACCAAATGGCAGTGTTTTCCCTGAAGTCTCATTTATCTAAGACTGCAGACACCCGCAGGTATACTCTTTGGACCACCTGGTTACAAGCTCTGATAATTATTAAGCATGTTATCTGCTTATTGAAGATGACCCCCTAGTCACCCTTCCAGGAAATGCTTTTGTTGGGCTCTGTCCAAACAGGCACTCTGCAGTCATTTTCCAGATTTCTTTAAAACTAGCTCGTGTTTAAGACGCTTCGCAAATTCAGATAGCCTTAATTCTTCCATTAGTCAGACTTTGCCAGGGTTCACTGAGTTTTATATTCCCTCTTTATGTAATGAAAGATAAGCCAAACCCTATTACCCAGGGGAGAGCGCCAAGACCAACTGGGGAAACCAGATAAGGACGTGTACATACGTTGGGCCTATCTGTGCAGAGAGACAAGGGCCCTTAAAGACAAAGTTTTTAAATTCATCTGAACTGCAGGGTGAAAGGGGTGTGGGTCCGCGTGCTCGTGGGCAGGCACACACAGATGTGGGTGATGTAGGAATTTGTGTTAATACCTAGGTGTCCCCCACCATGCAGAGGGCTTTGCAAACATTTTCTCATGTATTGACTCCAAGAACCTAACCCAGGGAGGGAGGTATTCCTGCTGTGAGGGAACGGAGATCTGGGGAAAGCAGGTGATTGTATTAGTTTCTTGTGGCTGCTGTAACAAATGACCGCAAACTTGGTGGCTTAAAACAACAAACATTTATTCTTTCACAGCTCTGCAAGTCCAAAATCTGTAACCTTGGGCTGAAATCAAGGTGCTAAGATGAACTCACTTTCTCCAGAAGCTCCGGGGGGGAAGTTATCCTTGCTTCTTTTAGCTTCTGGGGGTTTCTGGCCTTCCCTGGCTAGCAGTGGCATCGTTCTGATCTCTGCCTCTGTCATCACCTTGCCTTCTTGTCTGTCAGTGAAAGTTTCCTTTGCCCCTCTTATAAGGACACTTGTGGCAGCATGTAGGGCATTTGGGGATAATCTGGGATAATCTCCCCATTTCAAGATCCTTAAGCTAATCATATCTGCAAGAGTCTTTTTCCAGGCCAGACATGGTGGTTCATACCTGAAATCCTATCACTCTGGGAAGCCAAGGTGGGAGGATAGCTTGAGCTCAGGAGTTTGAGGTTGCTGTGAGCTATAATGCTATGGAACTCTACCCAGGGCAACAGAGTGGGAGACTCTTATCTCAAAAAAAAAAAGACCCTTTTTGCAAATATGGTACCCTCTACAAGGATCTGATATCTTTGGGGGACATTTTCAACCTATCATAGTGATCTGCAGTTATTCAGTGGCTTTTATTGAGCACCTACTAGATACCAGGCGTTGTTCTAGCCTTGGGAACTGCACCATGCCATTGAGGATTCCTGGTGCAGATGAAGACAATGTGAAGCGCCTGTTGCTAAAAACGTAGCAAATGTGTGTGCCTGGAAGAAGTCCCGACTCAGATGTGGAGTTCTCACTTCCCAGGAAGTGACGGCCTGCCACGGGGTAGATTCTATATTCACTTTGTGAATGAATGAATGTCATACAGCACTTAGGCGGCAAAACCAGAATTCAAACCCAGCTCTGTCTCCTACCATCCAGCTCTCAGTTTTACACCAGGTGGCTGAGAGGTGGTGCAGAGGATGCCCTAACGACTAAGGAGCTTCATTGCTGTCTGCACAGAGATGCACCAGGAATGTCAACCCTGGAAAAGTGAGTGAGGCCAGAGCATTTGACAGCCATCTTATTAATGCCAAGGCCCCTCGGCTCTTATCCCAGAGGCCCCCAATTCCTTCTGGTGCCCTCCCCCAGCCTGCTCAGCTTTGTGAGGTGCATAGGAGGCAGCCCTTCTGCTTTAAAGGTATGTCTGCCAACAGGAATCACACACAGTAGTGGAATTGGGCTCCTTTTACAAAATTAAATATGCTTAAGGCTTCTCCCTCGACTTCACCGTCTTAACTGATTAAACATTCATTTCCAAGACAAAAAGAGTCAATTTAGTATGAAAGATATATTTTGCCGGTTTAATTTAAAGTGCTGCACCTCCATCTGACCCCTATTTTCATAACTCAATAATTTTATCCTGTGTTGATTGTCTCATTTTGAGAGAGATATTGTATGTATAAATCAGTTTCTAAAATACCCAAAGAAACTCGAAGAGCGGAATTTGTTAAGCAGCTTCTGTTAAGTCTGAAATCATTTATTTTGGAGTCGTCCTTGGGAAATGCTCGAACTCCTGCTTCTGGCTTACCCAGGAGAGGAATTATCCTGGGAGGGGACAGAGCTTGACATTCCTAGAGAAGTTTCTGGGGAACCAGCTCCTTTTCTGAGCCCAGAGAAACTCCTGGGCAGCTGGAGTCTGGGGCCAATGGGAAATGAGTTCTGGCAAAGGTCCCCACCTACTCCCCATGAGCCATGGAGTCTAGTGATTTGGGAATTAGGGGATTTTCCTGAGCTGAGCCGTGAAGGTCACTAGAGCTGTGTGGCTCAGCTGAGGGACTCACGGAGCACAGGGGAGTAAACAGATGTCACTCACACATTCTCCCAGCTGTGACTTTTATTTGCTTTCTCTGGGACTTTGGACAAGTTACTTCTCCTCCAGCCTCAGTTTTTCCATCTATGGAATGAGGATCAGGACTCCAGCTCTGGAGAACTCAACAAATAGGAAAATTGGCATAATTGCTTTTCCACTGTGACATACTGGACAAGTATGTGGGTTTGAGGTGGGGGTAGACCTCTCAACACCACCATATATACTGCTGGCCTGGGAGACTCAAGTCCTGTGAACTTGGACCAGAGTCTCTGAGTGCTAAATTTTCAATCTTTGGTGCTCCGGGCCTCTGTCCCAAAGCATCTTGCCAAGACTGTTCCTTTTGCCACACAGAAGGCTGAAGGCCATGGCCTAGGGACCCTCACCCCAGTGAAAAGGCTTTAATGCTGGTAGCTTAGGGCAGGTGTTGGGGAGGAGGCTGAGCTGTACCTAAGTTGCCACTTGACCACCCCTTGCTGTAGAGATAGTTCCCATGCCTGGAGGGATTAGGACCCGGTATGAGGAGTGAATCCTGGGGACAGGTCTTGAGCTCAGGGGCAGGGTCTGACTGTTGCCTCTGGGAGGTCCTTCCTATACCTCCTAATGCTTTCACTCCAATCTCCCTTCCCTGTCATTTCCTTCCTCCCCCCAGGAGGTTTTGTCTGTCTTTGAGTCTTAAGTTGAGACCCAAGAGATCATCTCTTTCTAAGAAGAGACCAAAGATTCCCAACCTTTGGTCCTCTGGAATTCTGAGCTGTAGGGGGCAGTAGTGATCCCCTAGCTGAACCTATTTATTTTATTATTCTTCATGCGTAACATGTTTGGGATTTGTTCTTATTTTATGATTGTACCACTTAGCTTTCACTGTGTCACAAACCACCCACCCTTTGGTAACTTACAACAATAAATTTTTATTATTTCTTATGATTCTGTCCTTTTTATCTGGACCGACTTGAGTGATTTCTGGGGTCAGCTTGCAGCTTACCTGGGGCCACATGGTCTAGGATGGCTTTATTCACATCTCGGCAGTTGGCCCTCAGCGGGGACCTATGGAGGTGATTTGTCCATGAATCTCTCTCTCATTAAGAGGTGACTTGGGCTTGTTCACATAGCGATGGTGACAGGGTTCCTGGGAGCAGCAAGAGTGGGAGGCCCCAGTGCTTCTCCAACCTCTGCTGGCATCACCTTTGCTGCTGACCCATCAGCCAGAAGCAATCAATGGCCAAGCCCAGCATCAAGGAGTGGAGAAATAGATCTTACCTTCTGAAGGGAGAGAGGGCAGAGTTGCATTGCAGAAGGGCAAGGGTGCAGGGAGGCAGGAATGTGTGGCCGTTTTACTGTGATGATGATTGGTTTTCCTGCGTGTTTTTGTTGTCTTGGCATAGAGCATCATCTAGAAGGTAGGAGCGTGGGCTCTGTGGCTTGGCCAACCTAAGCTCAAACCCCAGCTTCCCCACTTGTTATCTCTCCACCCTGTGACCCAGAGCAAGGGGTGAATACTCCCTGAGCGTTGGTTTCTTCATCCGTACAGTGGAGGTAATGTTACCTGCCCCACAAGAACTTATGAAGATGCCATGATCAGATGTAGGTGAGGCGGCACACAGTAGGTGCTCAGTAGATGTTCAGCTACCCTGTCTATTGATGTCTTCACTGTATTAACAGGATTTGGGTGGCTTCTGTGTCCTCTCTAAATTTATCTAGGCTGACCTGCTGGGTGTAGGCTTTTTGGAGGGGTCAGCCTGGCTCACAGAGGCAGGGCCTAATAAGTGGGTGTTAACCCAGAAGCTGAGGGTCCCCACTGGCAGCAGGCAGGGGAAAGTATATTAATTACGTAAGGACCTGGGTCAGGGCTCAGAGCTTAAAAGCAACAACAAAGTGACAGTTCCACTGCTTGCCAAGAAAGCGAACGCCCAAGAGTCAACTCTTCCTGGCTGTGTGACCAGGGGAAGGATCCATCTTAGTCAAAGCAGGGGGTGGACAAGGGGTGCTGGCACCATGGACTGTCCCTGGGTGCCATGTTTTTGTCTAATTTTCCTCTGAGGGTGGGAGGAGGGGAGACTGATCTCCCAGATGGGCCTCTGAGTGTCCTAAATACAGATGACGAGAGGCCAGAGATTTCTTTGTATTCATCAGAGTTCAGGTGAGTCTCCTTTACCCTGGTTTTCAGAAGCAGTAAGTGCAAAAAATATGTCTTTTTACATTTTATAAAACTCAGAAAAATGGCTTTAAACAGGTTTTGCTCCCCTGCTATAATTATTTATTTTCAAACACTCCTGCAGGGGACTGCTCCATTTTCTTATCCTATACTCCTTTTTCTCATAAATGAACCATCACTTCAATAAATCATTATGAAAACAGAGACTAACACCGGCTCTGAAAGGTTGAAAGATTTATGTAACACATTTATGTTTCCCATTTTCTCATTCTGGTACTCGGCTGCAAAAGCTAAGCTAATAAAAGCTGCTATTAATATTTCTTGTTGCCTAGCAACCCCAGAGCGGGAGTAATAGCTTCGGCTAGAAAAATAGATGACCGATAAGGAAAAATTCAATTCTTTTATTATCTCAGGGGGAAATGGCCTTTTACTGGAACATTATGATGTACGAGTGTGAAGTTGAACACAAAAGATTTTTTTTGTGTGTATGTGTTTGTTTTTCTATTTTTAATGAACATTATTTTACCTCCACTAACTCTTTTAGAACACTTCTGTTTTCTTTCATACTCCCCACCCTGCTCCAG
Organism: Perodicticus potto; assembly: GCA_963574655.1. Taxonomy (NCBI): domain Eukaryota; kingdom Metazoa; phylum Chordata; class Mammalia; order Primates; family Lorisidae; genus Perodicticus; species Perodicticus potto. The sequence goes on along the minus strand of CAUYRH010135095.1, from coordinate 57,365 downwards.
CCCTCGCGCTTAATTTAGCAGCTATAGTAGTTAAGAATCTGTCAGCATCCTTTAGCTTAAAAATCGGTTTCGCAAAGGTTTACAACTAGGTCATAAAAATTCACTCCCTGTTAGAACTCCGGCCAGTGATAAGCCAACACACAGGCTCATTCCCTACAAACAGGATCACGTTTGTTGAAGAGATAAGATTCATGGTTTTCTCTACAAGAAAGGTCGGAAAGGGACAAAACATGTTCTTTTCCATGTCCCAGTTTTCTTTGGAACACAGGGACGCTATCTCTCTAGAAAAAAACCATTTGCTCTAAACTAAAGTTTGGGATGCGTTCAAAGTAGGAATGGATGGAGCACAGACATTTATTTAGCACCTGCTAATATATAGCAGGCTCGATACCATTGCCTCCTCCTAGTAACTCTTTGAGGTACGTACCTTTCTTATTTCTATTTTTCAGATGCAGAAATCAAGGCTTTAGAGAGGTCAGGAGACCAGCCTGAGGTGACATCATATACCATGATGTTTCCTGCCTTTATACTTTAAGGCAGAGTTCCCCTGACTTGGCACTATTGTCTTTTGGAGTGGGATAATTTTCCGTTATGGGGCACAGTCCTGTTCATTGTAGGATGCCCAGAAGCATCCCTAACCTCTGCCCAGTATTCTTGGCCTCTAGTATCATTTCGGTGGTCAAAATCAAAACAGAAAAAAAAATGTCTCTAGACATTGCCCAATGTCCTCTGGGGGACAAAATCACCCCTGGTTGAAAACCACTATGTGCTGCTTCCTCTGCATAGAAGGATCTTCCCCCTTGTCAACCTGGTGAGCACCTGTGCCTGCGTCAGGACCCAAATCAGAAGTCATCTTCTCTCAGAGCCTCTTTGGATGCCCTTGGCTGGGACTACGGTGCAGCATGTCAGATGCTCACTTCAATCGTAAAATTTAAGAGGATGCCAAAAAACTCAGCTATCAAGCTCAATTGTATTTTAACTCAGTCTTTTGAAAAATGAAGATTAACACAAAATTCCATGGTAAACAACACATCAAAAATTTAGGCCAGGCTCGGTAGCCCACGCCTATAATCCTAGTACTCTGGGAGTCCGAGGCCGGTGGATTGCTTGAGCTCAGGAGTTCAAGACCCGCCTGAGCAAGAGCAGGACCTGGTCTCCACTAACAACAGAAAAATGAGCTGGGCATTGTGGCTGGTACCTGTAGTCCCAGCTACTTGGGAGGCTGAGGCAGGAGGATCACTTGAGGCCAAGAGTTTGAGGTTGCTGTGAACTAGGCTCATGCCACAGTACTCTAGCCTGGGTGACAGAGTGAGACTCAGTCTCAAAAAAAAAAGTGAAGGTGGCATCAGTGAATATGGAAATACGCAGGTGTCCTCAGCACCAGCCTAAAGGCTGGGCCTGTGGAATGCACCTTCCTCTCACTGTTGTTTATTACAGAATGGAGGGGAGAAGAGAATTGTGTAAGGTTGCCATAGCTAGAAAGAAGGTAACAGCAGAATTTGAACTTGGGCCTCTAACTCCAAGACCAGTGCTCTTTGCAACCTTCAGGCTGAGTACAGGGTGAATCTTGGTTGCCTACAGTGTACCTAAGCCGTGGAATATTTGAAGGCACCCTCGGGTGCTCAACATCTGGGGGAGGGAGCAGAGAACAGCAGCCATTCTGTCAGCCTGGCTTTCTCTGTGCCTGTCTCTTTACAGCTTTGAAACCTCCATGCGAGGTTAAGAGCTGGCACAGGCAGCTCAGTGAAGTGCAGAGAATCCCAAAAATAGAGCCCTGATGTCCAGCCCCTGGAGGACCATTTATGCCCATGTGGTCAGAGGCCTCCTCTTGGCCTTTGGAGGTCAAGAACCATACTGTGTTTGACCCTGAATCCTCTCAGTGAACTTTTCCTAAATGAATGGATGAATTACCTACAACTGTAGTCTGCTAAGATTTATTTCACACTTATTGCCTGCCTGCCACCCACTTAAACCCTCTATTTCTTTCAATCCTTGAACCTAAAAAGGAGGTGCTGCTATTGTGAACATTTACAAATGAGAAAACAGAGGCCAAGAGAGGTAAAGGACTTAGCCACATGCTTGTCAAAATGGTGGTGCCAAGACTGGAACCCAGGCAGGCCAGCTCCCCGGCCTGGACCCTTCGTAACGATCAAATAGAGCCTTCTCACATGAATGAGTGAACGAATAAATGAATGAATGAGCAAGGGGGTGAGTGAGCCAGGATTGAGACCCACTCTGTCCAGCTCTAAGTTGAGCCGTTCATATTCATAGTTACTGCAAAATGACGGCATGTGAGGTGTTCAGAATGAGGAACAGGAGAAGATCTGGCTTAGAGGACAGCTGAGCAAGGAAGGCTTCCTGGAGGCGGTGGCCTCGGGGGCCAGAGGACGTAGCAAAAGTCCAAGAGGCAAAAACCTTATTCGTGCACAGACCTCCCTGTTCAGAGCCAATCACATCCCTTCTGCTGCAATTCATGAAACTGCTTCTTCCTCCCTCCCAGACTCCTAATTGGAGTCATGACCCCCCAGCCTCGGAGAGCGCGAGGGCCAGGTATTTAATGCCCGTTCCAGGCAGGGTGCCAAACTTGAACAGTGTGTGAGCTCTGAGACCTGCTCCCGAGTCATGGGGGAGAATTCAGGAAAAAATCGCAGCGACATCCGTCAGCTGCAGCCTCGATATGACTCGGTATAATGGCTCTTTCCTCCGAGTGCATATTCAGTACCATGTTTGGGAAAATGAGCTTTTAATGTACCGTCGGTATTGCTGAGAAGCCATCTCTGGCTCCGCAGAATGTCTGGAGCACATAAAACTTGAGATTTATTGGAGTCATTTTCCTCCTGCTCGGGCTGGATAATAAAAAGTCAGTCTCGTGCGCTCTCTTCCCTCATCTTGTGGCTCTGTCCATTTAGAGCAGGGAGTCTTTATAAAAGGCAGCAAGACAAATAAAACTCATCTAAATATTAAAGCACCACCAGAGAGCATCATCATGATGCATGACAGAAGACTGGAGGCTGGAAGCATTTCCAGGAGAGGAGTGTCCTGTCAGGGATTTAAGCGCAGCAGCTGGTTGGGCTGGCCCGGGCAGTGGTGGTGGCAGTGGCTTGGTGCCCAGGCGAGTCTGGAGTGCTCCCGTCTCTCTTCTGCACCGGTGGGTGATCTGAGGCAAGTTTATCTCTCTCTCTCTCTGAGCCTCAAGGAAGATGGAGCTGACACTGTCTGCTCCTCGGGGTGATTATGAGACTCAAACATACTGATGAATATTCCTAATGCTCAGCGTCAGAATGCAGCAAGTGCCTGAAAAGGGTTTGTTGACTGACTGACTGACTGACTGAAGATGAATGAAAAATAAATGCCTATGGAAACACCTCATAAACTAGAGTGCTGCCTCCATCATCGTTGGAGAGTAAGTCAGATGGGGACCCTCTAACCTTCCTAGTGCCGTGACCCTTTAATACAGTTCCTCATTTTGTGGTGACCCCCAACCATAAAATTATTTTCGTTGCTACTTCATAACCGTAATTTTGCTACTGTTATGAATCGTAATGTAAATATCTGATATGCAGATGCATTTAGGCGACCCCTGTGGAAAGGGTTGTTTGACTCCCCAAAGGGGTTGCGACCCACAGGTTGAGAACCGCTGCTCTAGCCTATTCTGTCTTACTTCACCATCTTGGTGACTTTTGTGGGAGACAGAATTATCCTCATTATTCTAATTTATAGATGTGTTCCTGAGACTCGGAAGGACAAGTAGCTTGTCCAAAGACACACGGCTGGCAAGTGGTGGAGGCAGGATGGGACCCTTATTCCCTTGACCCCATGTGTTTTGTACATCTGTCTCCCCACCCGTTATCCCTGGGCCTCTGAGCTAGAGGTGGGACTCTTACCCCATCTCCCCCTCCTGTGCGGGGTTTGACCAGAGCTTTTAGCTGAGACAGGGTTAGGAAGGGCAAAAACCTTGGCCAAATGACCCTTTCTCCAAACTCCTGGTAGCAAGGAAAATTATTGGGGTGCATGATGAGCAGCTGTCATTGGCTTGTGTGTGTCGGCTGGACCTGTGGGATGCGGAGGCATGGTCCATTCTTCCTGTCATCCCAGAAACTGATAACGTGACCAAGAGTCAGGAAGCTCGGGGTCACTCCTGTCTCTGCCACCACAATGGATTGTGGGAGGCAAGTCACTTTCCTCCCAGCCTTGCTGTCTTCGTATGTTGAATGGATAAAACCCAAACTATCTCAGGGGGTGGTGGGAAGGATCAAAGGAGAGATTCTCTACAGCATTCAGAGCCCCGGGTCAGGAGAGCTAGTGGTTAGGAGGAGGACTCTGGGGTCAGTGTCAGCCGTGTACTAATCAGCTGTGTGACCTCAGCCAACTGCTCAGCCTCTCTGGGCTGCAGTTTCCTTGTGGGTTGTCATGAGGACTAAGAGACATTCTGGAAGGTATCCAGAACCGTGCTCGAGGGAGGTCTGCCTGGTAGCACAGGGAGCTCTGGAGCCTGAATTAGGCCACGGACTTGCTGGCATTTGTCCCTGTCTGAGATGAGGTGTGAGTGTCATTGGTCACCAGGTGGAAGGAGTGGCGCTCATGAAGAACTTCCTGGGCAAAATGCCTCCCCTGGCATTTTGAGAGCATGTCTCGGGGTGAGCCTCCAGCAGCCCACACTCCCAGCAGCGGATCTGGGTGGGCTCCAGCAGCTTTGACTGCTGTCCTAAGGCTGGCCAGATACACATCCCTAGGCGACCTATTGGAGCTGCAGAGTCTCAGGCCCCTCCCTAAACCGAGTGGCTGGGAGACTTTGGGTGGGGCCAGCAACTGTGTTTAATCGGCCCTGCAGAAGCTGTTGAAGCCTGCTCTGACCACTGGTCTTCATTCATCTTCAGCTGAGTCCGGAGTTTTCCGTTGTTCGAGGATACACAGAACTATCACTTGTGTTTCTGTTTACCCTGAGGATTTCATCACACCTGGGACAGTTGCAGGCTCCCCCAGACCCCTGAGAAACCACACCTCCACCTGTGGTTCCTGGTCCTTCCCAGCCCCTCCCACCTCCTGTCGGTACAGGCCTTGAAGCAGACGCTCTGGCCTGAGGGCAGTCCCCAGCCTGAGACCAGAGCTCCGGGTTTTCTTCCATTGCACAATGCCTCGTCCTAGGGAAGGTCCATGGGCAGTTGGTTCCCAAAGTCCTAAGCAGAGTCAGAAATAAAATGTAGCTGGCCATGGCGGCTCACATCTGTAATCCCAGCACTTTGGAGGCAGAGGTTAGGAGGACTGCTTGAGGTCAGGAGTTCAGGGCCAGCCTGGGAACACAGTGAGACCTCATCTCTACAAAAAACTTTTTAAAACTAGAGAGGCATCATGGCAGGCCCCTTGAGTCCTGGCCACTCAGGAAGCTAAGGCAGGAGGATTGCTTGAGGAGTCCGAGGCTGTAGTGAACTATGATCGTGCCACTTCACTTCAGCTAGGGTGACAGAGAGAGACCCTGTCTCCTAAAAGCAGGAGAAGCAGCAAAATGTAACAGGAGTAAGAGGGCAAACCTAGGGACAAGGGAGCTACCAGGGACCTCTATATGAGGGTCCCCCAGCTGCTTAAGCAGGGTTGCGAATGTGCCAAGTGAGGGTCCATCAGTGATACCCATTTTCAGAGGTCACAGGAGGACACAGTGTGAGCAGGTGGATGAAAAGTCTCAAGCTAGACATCTGCAGGACTGCTAGCCACTAACCTAGAAGAATTGGGCCTTATTCAAAAACACAGGGTGACAGAAAATTGTGGGGTTCCCAATAGAGATTCTGACTCCAAAGGGTCAGCCTGAGATGGTCACCACTCCACCCAACAGGGTTCCTCTTCTCCTGGGGGAACCCCAGACCTCGGGCCCCTATGCCTTTGTACATAAGACCACCCTTCCCCAGCTGCTGCCTTTTTCCTGCCTTGTAGGCTTGACACGTTCTCACTTGCTCCTGTGTCCCTGCTCTGAGAAGCAGATTAATTCCAGCCAGCAGATCGGCCGTGCCCTTCAGCATGTTCTCACTAGGGTGACCTTGATCCCATTGATCCACAGCTGTATCTTCCAATAACACCCTGAAAAATGATTCCCAAACATGGTAGAGTCCAGTTGCTTTGCCCCCAGCACGTGGTGGGAGGCCTGCCACTCAAGCAGGTGTCCACAGGGCAAGCCAACAGTGGCCAGGGAGTGACACTGGAGACAAAACCGTCCTTTAGGAATAGGGGCTTGGCCTCTGCCGCAGCCCCTTAACCTGGATGCACACGCTGAGTCTCTGCACTCATAGTGCTGCTGAAGGAGTTCTCCGCATTGCTGGGATTAGTATTATAGGCTTTGAACTTGGACAGCCTGGATTTCAGTGAGCTCCCCCAGCTACAGACTATGTGGAGCGAGTTCCCCACTCCCTCTGCACCTTAGATTTCTTATGTGGAAAGTGGATATGTTCATAATCTTTACCTTGTGGAGTTGTTTTAAAATTTCAATGCTGTAGTGCTTATAAAATAGTCAGCGTGGTAGCTGCAACAATGCTGGTATTTGTCTCTAAGCAGTGTGAGTGTAAGCTGCCTCTGCCTTTCCCACCTACCCACGTGGAGAACTCTGTATCCTTTCTGCTCCCCCAAGAAGTCCCCCTGCCCAGGTCCTGGTGAGCACACTTGTTGCCTGGTAGTTGTATGGGGGTGCCTACACAAGCAATGTGCACACTTCCGTGTCCCCTGCCAGGCCACACTTTGCTGTGATAATCCCTCTCCTACCCCTGCTCAATGGCATGTGCAGTGTCTGGGGCTCCGTCCTGCCTTGCTCGGGAGCCCCTCGTTCCTGGCATCTCCCCCCAGACTCACTCCTGGGCTCATTAAGCAAAGGTTTTTCCATCAGCAGGACTTGCCTTCCTTAGAAGTTAGTATAGTGACCCTTTGGTATTAATGGAGCATCCTCGAGGTCCACCCTCCACCCCACGCATGTCATCAGTGTAATCTAGCAAAAAAGTACAATTTCCTCCCAATAAGAGAGTCTAAATGGGGTGGTGCCTGTGGCTCAGTGAGTAGGACACCGGCCGCATATACCCAGGGTGGCGGGTTCAAACCTGGCCCCCGCCAAACTGCAACAAAAAAATAGCCGGGCGTTGTGGCGGGCACCTGTAGTCTCAGCTACTCAGGAGGCTGAGGCAAGAGAATCGGCTAAGCTCAAGAGTTGGAGGTTGCTGTGAGCTGTGACACCACAGAACTCTACCAAGGGCAACAAAGTGAAACTCTGTCTCTAAAAAAGAGAGAGAGAGAGAGTCTAACTGTACATTCGTTAGAGTCTGTTAAGGAGGAAGAACAGAGGCTGGAGGTGGAGGAAGTGTCAGGACTCAGGGCAGGTCTGATACTTAAGGATGAAAGGATGCGAGGGAAAGAGGGGAGGGAGATTGCATAGGGGGAGTCTGGGACGGCAGCATCCTTGTAAGAAAGGTTTGTCCAGGCCACCAGCGAGTGCTGAAACCAAACCCGCCCGCTGGAGGAGCTCTCACTGGAATGGGACCCACCTTAGTGGCCCCAGTGTGCCCAGGCGCTAGCTAGAGTGGCTGCAGGCACGTGGCCTTAGTGGCACCTGCGCGTGAAAGAGGGGCAGTAGCTGCAACTCTCAGCATCAGAGCTCCCCAGCGCATTTCTGTGGCCGCCACAGCCCACTCTTGTGCCCCACGGTTCTGCCTCTTCCTGTGGCCCGGGGAAGGCCCTATTTCTGAGCACAGACTTAGCACAACAAATGGCAGCCCCCTTGCTGCCTTCCGTTTGTGGCTGCAGCCAAAGCTTCTCCTTTCCCCTCCTTTCTCGGCTCTGTCTCCCTCCATCAGCTATCACCGGGGTGTCTTTGTCCTATCCGCCTGGAGAGGCCTGAACTCTGGGAGGTCACGGGGTTTCTCATCCGGGTTGGGGCACACATCCACTCACAGTTCACTGCGGAAGGGACCGCCAGGAGGTGCCCAAGATGGTCCCCGGGTCACATGTGGATTCCTCCCTGCTCCACTGAGTCATGGCAGCCCCGCCTCCTCCTGCTTGTTGGGACCATTTGCCCTGGCCATCACAGTGACCCCTCACCTTCTGGTCCCTGGACCTGAGACATCCAAAGGGTTCTGGAGCAGCCACAACTTGTGTCATCAGCTTGGCACTGAGTGGCAGGTTGGTTTCCTCAAGGAATACTGCCACTTGGAGGCTCAGAACTGGTGTCTGTTCCTGCCGGGGTGGACAGTAGCGGCAGCAGCTAACTTAGCCTTGGCAGGTGGAAGTTCATGTCGTTGGGGCCGTCTATGCCTCCGTCTTTGCCACCTTGGCACCTCCATTCGTGCGCCCGTGCCAGTCCCGCTGCGGCTGACAGTGAAGCCTGGCTAATGCCAACAGCCCATTTTGTCTGCTTGGTTGTTCAGGGCCTCTTCCTTGGGGGATGCCTCCCGGTGGGCAGAACCACGCCCCGTGCCCACTCCACATGTCTATTTGTGAGCCGCTGCCCCAGAGCAGGTTGTCCCCGAGCCCACAGTTCCTTTCCCTCCAGGTTCCTGGGCCACTGCCTGTGAATCTGTGCACAGTCGATCCCATTGTAGTGAATTTCTGTGTTTGCAAATTGCTAAATATTGTCTACTCCCTAAAATTTGTCCCCCCAAAATCAACACTCGCCATGTTCTCACTGTCATTCATGAATGTGCGCAGAGTGGCAGAAAATTTGAGTCGCCTGACATGCACGTCTGAACAAGGGGACACTGCCCTCTTGTTCCAACCCTTGTGCTGTAACAAGTATCCTTTCCTTGGTCTGCTTAGTGCCCCTTTTTTCGCGTTGTTGTGCTTTTTCTTGCTGATTTCACTGTTTTAAATGCCCCCCACAGGTAGTGCTGAAGCTCTGTCTTACGCTCCTTGGGGCACAGAGGCAGTGATGTGCCTTAGAGAGAAAATGCATGTGGCGCTGTGAGTTCAATGTTAATGAGGTACAATATATGTGAAATAAGATATCTTTGAATAGAAACACATAAAACCAGGTTCTCTATGGATCCACTGATGAAAATACCATAATTTTTGTCTATTATAAACCTCTTGCTACGAGTTCCTCAGGAGTTGAGAAAATGACTTTTTGAGGATGGGTGTAAGGGGGAGAGAGAGAAGTATGTTAGGGCAGGTTAAGAAATTTCCTTTGCCTGCAGTTGAACCTCAGCCTGCCCCACAGGAAGCTCTGGAACATGGATTTTACCACCTGTTGTTCCCATCTTATGGCAAAGGGGTGGCTTTTTGTGACCCCCTGTCCATTTGTCATTGGCCATAGACTAGGGGATTGAGTGATCTGGGGACTGTGAATTCTATTGGCCAAGAAGGGGGAGCTCTGAGCCTTTACCAATCAGCACTCCCAGAGGTGGGGATGTGGGCAGGGCCCCGAGTGCTTCTGCCTTACCAGTGGCTCTTGACTGGGATGGGGGCCAATCCTCCCATCCCAGGCAATATTTAGCAATGTCTGGAGACGTTTTTGATTGTCACAATTGGAGCTAGTTTCCTAGGGCCAAGCATGCTGCTAACCATCCCACAAGGCACTGCTAAACCTTCCCAGCCAAAAGAATCTGACCCACCATATTGGTAATGCCAAGGCCAAGAAACCCTGCACTGTGCTACAAAACCAATCTTAAAATAAATGTTTCTGAGAATTTATCTTTTCCTGTGTGCATACTTCTCTCCTTTAGGACTTCAAATCTCTTTAAAATAATCATCGGTCCTCACTTTTCCCAAATTCTGTCCTCCCAACCTCATTCAGCTTTCCATCCAAGCCCTCAACTGGAACTGCCCTGCCATGGTTTTTAACAGCCTCCACATTGCTAAATTCTGTAAGCAGTTCTCAGCCTTTGACACAATTGATGACTTTCTCGTCCTTGCTCAGCACTGGCTTCACTTGGCTGCCAGGACACACACCCTCCTGGTTTTCTCGGCTCCCTCCTTTCTCAGTCTTCTGGGTTCACCTCCAGGCCCTGAAGGGCCTCCCAGCCTCCATCCTTGGACTTCTCTTTTTTATCTACACTCAGGCACTCCAGGAGCCCTCTAGTTTGATGGGTTTAAATACCCTCTGTGTGCTGAAAACTTGCAAATTGTTATCTCCAGCCTCCGAGGTCTCTATGGATGCCCAGCAGGCATTTCAAACTTACCCTCTGCAAATCTAGGTCCTGACACTTCCCCCGCCCTGCTCCTCCCTCCAGCCCTTCCCATTCAGCTCCATCCTCCCAGGTGCCTGGACCACAAAACTTGGGGTCATCCCAGATTTCTGTTTCTCTCAGCCATAGAGTTCTAAGTGAGGACCTGGTTTCAGGACCTTTCAGGGGCTTCACATCTTCCTGAGAGGAAAAACCAGCATCCTCATCATGCCCACCAGACCCTGCACAACCTGCAACCCCTCCCCACCAACCGCTTGCTCAGCTCTAACCCTGCCCGCCTAACTGGTCCTTAAATGTGCCTGGTGCACTCCGGACCTCACACATAGCTTCTTTGCATTTCTGTTCTCTCTGCCTCAAATGTTCTTCCTCTAGATAGCTGCAAAGCATATTTCTACATCTGTTGTGTCTTAGAAGGTGACTCAAATGTCACTTTCTCTATGAAGTCTTTCCTGGCCACCATTTCTGAAGTTGCACCCCGTCCCCCAGCCAACACTTTCTACTCATCCTAAAATATTATACCAAAATAAAATAAAATACCACTTTATTTTCCTCCAAGGCACTTGTCACCAACTAAAATACACACATTTACTTATAGGTATGGCATAGCTTCCACCTCCCTCGTTGGAAAGCAGGTGCCCCCACAGCAGGGACTTGTCCTGTTTTGTTCATTGCTGTTTCCCCAGAACCAAAATCAGTGCCTGATACTGAGTGATACTGTCCAGAGTGCTTTAAAATAAAATTTGAATGAGTAGTGGATTGGAGGACTTGCATGTGTTGTGCCCAAGTCGCGGGATCCCCCTCATAAATCACCCATTGACCAAGTCCAATACAAAAGCAAGAGGTAGTTCAGGCTAGGGCTCCCTATTCCTGATGCAGCAGGACAGAGAAGCCCCGACCGACCACAGAGGGGAAAGCAGTTTTAAGGGTACAGAAAGGAACAAAGGGAGGGGGCATTGGGTGAACTGCTGGGGAGAGCTGATAGGGGCTTAGGGGACTGGACAATGTCTGTTCTGAGCTAATTAGCCTGGGGAAGGATTTACTACTACTGGGGCTGAGGGTGGGTGCCATTATCGCTCAGGACAGACATACTGGAGCCGGGTGTGGGGGGTGGAGGAAGCATGTTGCCTATCACCTTTGGTATGCAGCTGCAAATTGACCTTTGGTATGCAGCTGCAAATTGAAGGCTGTGGGACAAAGTAGAATTAGTGAAAAGCTGTGGGACCAAATGAGTTAGTTTTAACAAAATGGAGTCAGCTTGGTTCTTTCACACGTTTGAAGCATGTCAGGTGATTCTGACGATGATTGATGGTGATGGTCAGGACAGCTATAGCATCGCGGGGCCTCCTTACCCTTTGTCAGGCACTGTGCCTGGTGCCTCTGTGTGCAGTATTGCGTCCTTGCCAAACCTCATGAGGTCGCCCCCATTTCTGCCCATTGCGTAGATAAGGCACCTGGGAGTGTGGAGCTGTGTGGTCAGTTCTGGAGACCAGCGTTCAGACGCATCGTCTGCTCATTGTCACTCCTCTTACTCCCTGCACACTGCCCAGTAAAGGGGTGCATCACCCACACCCCCACTAACCATGCCAGAGACATCACCATTCTCCCACCCGTATCAGCAATGAATTTTGTAGATTAAAAACCTTTTTTAAAACTAATCCTATCAGTGGAAAATGATATTTTCCCCCTACCTTCATATTTTGAGCTCCTTGAGAAGAGTTACAGCCCTGCCCCACCCCGGGATGGAACGTACATCCTTGGGGCAGGACTGATCTGATGCAATGAAGGCAGCAGGGACCCTGGGGCCAGAAGACCCCAGCTCAAACCCCAGCTCTACCCTGGGAAAACTTCTTTATCCTCTAGCCTCAGTTTTCTCAGCTGTATAATAGAAATCACCACAGGGCCTGCCTCATAGGAGGAATGTGAAGATAAACAAGAAGCCACTTGTGGAGCCCACGTCCTTTACAGGCTGGGAGCCTCTAAAGCACACAGCGGGAGAGCGGACACATATTCTTGGCCATGGAAGGTGGGAACTGATTGTTAAGCCAGTCCATATTCTAAGACATCTGTTGCCTCCAACCAGTCATGTTTAACCAACAGTATTTGGCCATTGCCCAGGATAAACTAGGGAATAGTGATCGCCTGGCATCTTCCGCCTTTCTGATGTTGTCTCAGAGATCCCATCTCCAAAGGCCCCTTTTGCCAATGACTTTGTGGCAAATTAGGCAGTGGGAACCACCCCAGAACTCTGAGTCCTGTCTGTGCTTTGGATCCACTGTGTGGCCCCAGGACCAGCTCTGACCCTCTCTGGGCTCCCTCCCTCTTCATCTGGGTGAGGCTGCTGAGCCCCATCCTGTGCTCTCCAGCCTGACCACCCACAACTCTCCTGAGAAAGGACGGTGAACCTCCCCTCCACCACCTCGCCCCCCTCCCGAGTGTTTCAGTGCAGCGCAACCAGACACTTCAATAGGCAGCGCTTTTCTCGAGAGTTCATAAAAACATGTAAACATGGGTGAGGATACAAAATATTGAGCGGGAAGGCAGTAAAACATGGCAGTGTTTGTTGTGTTAATTGAATATTCATGAGCTGACGGTTTAAATTACAGTTCACAACTGTTGCGGGGCCTGATGAATAATTTAAACGAGGGTGGCCAAAGAGATTTCAACACTGCATTAGCAAACTGCTCAGGATCAGCTACAGAGAATTTATAATTAGCTCCGAATAGCCTATAATAAATTCTTTGGAAAGATGGTTTTAATTAGCACACGTGCCAATTCAGAATGTAGAATGTTCAGCATGAAGGGGCAGGGTGTGTGACACCCTCCCCTCTCCTTATGTTTCCCTCCCACACGGGGATCCCACCACATGCTAGGAATCCCTCAGCCCAGCCTGCCCCAGGCTCTGCAGATCCATTTCCTGAAGCCTCAGGCATCCTCTGTTAGGGTGTGGGCAGTTGCAGAAGCCTCTCTGTGCTTTTGTCTCTCCCACCCCAAGTCATCCAGTGGGAGGAACAGCCAGTGGGAGCTTTCTGAATGCAGACTGGACCCCCTCTCTGCTCCATTTAGAAACCCCTACTTGAGGAATCCCAGAGAGATAAAGAGGCTGGCCAAGTCCATATAGGTCTCAAGGACTAGCCGATTTCAGCCAGTCCCATCAGGCCTGGGGATGGGCGAGATGCCACCAGCAGAGGAGATAGCACAAGCAAAGCCAAGGAGGCAGGAATGTTGGGTGCAGGGCCGTCAGAGCAGAGCAGGATGTGGAGAGGCAAGGAGGTAGCAGGGGCCTGGCGTTTCCTGAAGGCTGGGAGGACAGGAAGGCAGGTCCCACAAAGGGGCTCAAGGAGGCTGCCACTCTGGTGCCCAGAGCTTGCAGGCCCACCTGGCTTACTTGTTCCTCTGAGTGCCTATCTGGGGCTGTCTGGGAATGGGCACTGGGGAAGTGGCCTACAGCAAAGCACCAGCCACAGCCCCCACCTTCATGGACAGAACATACCTACACCGGGAACCTGGTGAAGGTCTAATTACAATGTGGCAAGTTCAATGGAAAAAATAATAGGTGTCACTGGAGGGAATCACTGGGGATTCTGATGCAGGTGGGAGAGCCAGGAAGGCCTCCTGGAGACAGAGACCTCTGAGCTGAGTCCTGAAAAGTGTATTGGGGGCAGGGAAAAGTGAGTCGCAGGTAGAAGGAGCCAACAGGTGTTGGCTGTCCCATTCCCAGAAGGAAGTGCTGAGGGTTTAGCAGAGCTCCCCCGACAGCAGCCCATGGGTTGAGGGATGGGCTAATGACAAGAAAGGGGTATCGTCCATGGGGAGCTCCTGGCTGGAAAGGAAACAACCTCCTTGTCTGGTCCCAAACCCTGGCTCGAGGACTTAGAGCTGTAAGACCTCCAGCAAGACACAGGCAGTGTCTCAGCTTCCTCTCTCCAGGACTCAGTCATGCACTCATTCACTCAGCCTATGAACTTTTAGCCCCTACTGTGTACCAGGCACTCTTCCAAGCCCTGAGCAGTGAACAAAGCCAATGACAATCTCTAATTCATGAAGCTTACATTCCAGCGGGCTAGACAGACAAAGAGATACAGAAGTAAATTGTTCCCTCCTGTCACTGAGATGGGGAATTAAAACTCCCCTGACAGATATGCTGATGTGTCCCCCGGAGTCCTTCCATCCTTCCAGCCCCAGTGCCATGGGCAGGGTATCAGGTCCCCCTCCGGAGTAGAAACTGAAGATCAAAGTAAGGAAGATGGAGGGTTCATTTTTGGTCATCTCCCCACCCAACCCCCCACCTTGGTAACTAACCAAGAGGAGCTATTGACACCTCCTGAGCTCTCTCCTGCCCGTTGCGTCTGCCCCCCACGTGCCTCATAGCCCTCCAGCATCAGAAAGCTGTGGCAGGACCAAGTCCTCAGCTCCTTGTGACCCATCCCTCCTGGCTCCCCCAGGAACCGTGGGGTCGTAGCAGCCCCCTGACACTCGGTGGCCAGTGTGCCGACTCTGGAGGTCCAGCCTCCCTCCAGGTCTGCCTTCCTCGTAGCACTTCTGGTGCTTTGTCATTGTTTTTGTCCACCAGTCCCCTCCCATTCTTCATGGAGACACAGAAAGATTAGTCTCGAAGACTCGTCAAAACAAGGCAGATAATCCCTGAGAGGTGATAACAAGAAACTTTCAGGCACCCGGAGACTGTGAGCAAGAGGGTAAGGCAAGGCCACCCCAGCCCACGCAGTGTCCCTCTGCCCTTGATAGTGAAAGAGCCCAGGCTCTGGGGTCAGGCAGACCTGGGTTCGGATCCTGGTCCTGCTGTGTACAGGCCCTAGCCAGGGAGCCCTGACCTCGCCTCGCCGAGACTCCGCTTGCTCTGTTAAGTGGAATCAGCAGCATCTCCTCACAGGGTTGTTAAAGGATCACTTGAGACCAAAGATGAGCAGCTGGCCTGTGAGTGGCGAAGCCGAGTTACAGCCCACCAGTTCTGCAGCTAGGGAAGGGGCAGTATGGTGACGGGAAACTCCGCAGCTGTATTTTCTGCTGAGCATCTAAATAGGAAGTTGTCCTGTGACACTTGCCTGCTGTCCCGTCTCTTCCTTGTGGTCCCCGCAGAGCTCTGGGAGGAGGTCATTGGCTCTGGATATCTGTGTTTCCTCAGTGCCCATTCGCCTTGGCCTCTGCCTCCCCACGGCTCCAGAACTTCTCTGGTGGCATCCATGCTGTCAACCCCACTGGGCACCTGCTTTCTTTATCATACTTGATGTGGGCACTATGAAACCCTCCTGCCTGGAACTCTCTCCCCTCTCTGCTCCCCCCATGGGACACACGACTAGTGTCCTCCACAGGTCAGCCCACCACTCCCAGTCCCTCCCGTTTCTCCATCTTCACGGCTGGGTACGATGGGACAGCCCATGCCCTTTGTACTGCTCCGTCCTCTCAACCTGTCCCCACCCAGAGACTCCCACTTGGATCTGATCTCGGAGCTCAGCCTGTCCGCGGCTGACCACTTCTCCCCACCTGGCCGGACGTGTCTCTTCTCCCTCGAGAAGAGCCATGACTCCCATCAAGGGTGTCACAATTGACCAGCTGACAGGACCAGATGCCAAACAGGCATTTCCCCCTCCATCTCTTCCTTTCCGTCTGAGTCTGCAACGGTGCCCACATTACTTTTCACCTGGAATTTTCCACCTGTTCTTAGCAGCTAAGCTGCCCTTTCTAAAACACAGGTCACTGCTCCACCTAAAACTCTTCTGGGTTCCCAGTGACCCTCAGGATAAATTCCAGTGTCTTCCTCTGGCAGTCTAAGCCCCCCAGCCCGGCCCCTGCCTGTACACTAAGCCCCTCCTTCCTCTGCCCCCTCACCCCTTCCAGCGTCCTTCATTCCAGCCAGACTGGGGCCTTTCCCAATGCCTAGTCTGCCCCGGACCCTTCATCTTACAGCCCCAGGTGGCCTGTGGCTTTTCTTGGCTGTTGCCCCCATTGTAACTAAATTCATTCAGGTGTAGAATTAGCTCCATGGGGCAGTGGCCGCCTTTGTCACTCAATGTGAATCTCCCACGCACAGCACCTGACCTGGCACATAGCACCTGCTTAATCAATACAGATGCGCCTGCTGGAATGTGACAGATGCAATCCTGGAAAACCTGTTAAATCCTAAAATATAGCAGTGTTTACAGGAAAAATAGAGCTGGGCAAACCACTCAAAGTCTATACACAACTTTGAAACCAGATCGCTAACGGAAAATAGTAACAACCCTAATGCATGTGCCTGCACAGCTAAAAAATGTTAAATTCTTACTGAAAGCCCCTCAGGAAGAGCTGGGAAGGCGGCGTGGTGGAAGGGGGGGAAGGACACCTTTTCACAGTGTATTATGGTGACCAGGGCAAATAGACTGAGACTGGGGAAAAGCCTGCAGTCATAGTACCACGCGGAAGAGTCACTGTTGCCCAAACTGGGTTTCCACATGATGCCACCTTTCCCTGTTCACTGGGACAGGATGCTTTGTGTCACAGGGACACGCGGCATTTGCTGACTGGGTGAGAGCTGTATCGACATGGTCGTGTCGTTCGTCAAGCCACAGGACTTGGTGGCCCTTCCTGAATGGCAAGGCTTGTGGCTGCCTGTTTGTGACCTGGGGTCTGTGGCTAACTGGATGCTTCCCTATAGGCCTCAGGTCTGTGACAATTCATAGGCCACAGTTTTTATGTGCAGGGACTGGCAGAA
Organism: Perodicticus potto; assembly: GCA_963574655.1. Lineage (NCBI taxonomy): Eukaryota > Metazoa > Chordata > Mammalia > Primates > Lorisidae > Perodicticus > Perodicticus potto. The sequence continues at coordinate 40,511 of CAUYRH010135095.1, read as the reverse complement.
AATATATTGTGTGGCATGTGGGAATTACCCAAAGCACGTGCTGGGGAGATGCCTGAGCAGCCCTTTCAATGACTCTTGTCAAAGAAAATGAAACGGTCTCTGAATCTTGGCAGAAAGGGGTGGATTTGGGGTGATCCCAAGGAGGTGGCATGTGCCCAATTTGGAGGCCAAGTGGACATAGGAGAAGGCTAGGCATTTAATTCATTCAACAAACATTCCTTGAACGCCGCTAAGTGTCAGGCGCTGTTCTAGGTGCTGGAAGTTTACGTTAGTAAACAAAGCAAAGGTCTTTGCCTACATGGAACCGACATCTAGCAGGGTCAGCAAGGTACTAAACAGTAAACTAATAAATCAATCATACAGTAAGTTAGCAGGTGTTAAGTGCTTTGGAAGGAAGAGAAAGAACATGAAGGGGTTGGGAATGCTGGCCCCATGTGGGGCGGGGAGCAGCTTGCAGTAAGGCCTCTTGGGAAAGGTGAGATTTGAACAAAGTCTTGGGATGAGAGAAGAAGCCAGGTGGGGGGAGAACATTCCCTGCAGAGGCAATAGCTCCATTACTAGGGTTTTCCAGCCTCAGTACTGCTGACATTGGGCTAGACTCATTCTTCGTTGTGGCGGCTGTCCTGCCATTGTGAGTTACTTAGCAGCTTCCCTGGCCTCTGCCCACTAGAAGCCAGGAGCATCCTCCCAGTTTTAACAACACCAAATTATCTCCAAATAGTGCCACGTGTCCTCTGGGGGCAAAATGCACTGAACTAGAAGAAAGTCCTGCTGGGGGTGGGGCTACTGGGTGTGGAAGGAATAGCAAGAAGCTAAGTGTGTTGGAGAGGGGTATGTGGGCAGAGCCATGGAGGAGGGGGCTGGAGGGACTGTTGCTTAGTGAGAACATTGGCTCTTACCTGGAAGGAACCAGGGAGCTAGTGCAGGCTCTAAGCAGAGACCCCAGAGCCTACATCCAGAGATGAAGAGTAGGGATTACAGTCTCCACCCCAACCGGAACAGAACTCTCACACCCCCAGCTGGGCAATCCCACACCCAGGGGCTCAGCAAGCTGTGTTTGCAAACCTTTCTTCAAATGCAAAACTAACCTCAAAGGGGACAAATTGCTTTTCATTTATATCCTTCCCTGCCGGTACCTTCATATTCATAACAGGATGATCAGTATCACCAGGAATGGGGCTGTTGCTTTAAAGGATAAATTAGTCTGACTCTTAACTCAATAATTAAAACTGTGATGGCGCTCGGCCTGCAGGGATAATGTACTATTATTATAGTCGTTTGTTTCAATTAAATGCTTACTGATTTTACAATAGCAGCTGGGCACCTGTGCGCTGCAGCTATTAGTCTGAACAAGACATCTAAATTTCAGGAGAAATTTGTCAGCATGCGAAGGATCTCCCGCCAAGCATGAGAGTTTATTAGAAATACTTACTGATGTGGCTCTGGGATGCGGGGAAGTCTTCCCATTGGCTTTCTTCTCTTCTCTTTTGTGCTGGATTTTTATTTTTCCTAAAAGGAGATAATTTTTAATTATTTGATTCTTTGCGCCTGAGGACATCTCAGAGAGCAATGTGCCCCTGGGAAAGTTGGCAGGGGGGAGCTTCCGTTGTGACTTCCCACATAGTAGATTCTGGATGTAGTAAGCTGAATAATACCCACCCACCCACCCACCCCCACACACACTCTCTCTCTATGTCCACGTTCTAATCCCTGGAACTTTATAGACTCTGCAGATGCAATTAAGGTAATGATCTTAAGATGAGCAAATTAGTCTGGATTATTTGGGTGAGCCCAATGATGCAATTACAATAGTCCTTGGAAGAGGGAAGTCAGGAAGGTCCAACACACAGAGCAGCTGATGAGACTCTGGAAACAGAAAGAGAGTGATGTGGGGCCACAGGCCAAGGAATGAGGACAGCGTTCACCCTGGGGAAAAAAAAATTACGGAAACAGATTTTCCACAGGAGCCTCCAGAGGGAACCAGACCTGCCAACTCCTCTAATGAAACTGATTATGGACTTCTCATCTCCAGAACTGTAAAAGAGTGAATTTGTGTTATTTTAAAGCACTAAGGTCAGATAGTTTGTTACAATAGCGGTAGGAACTAACCCACAGAGTCTCTGCCGCCTTCTCAGAGTGCCGAGATGTGCCTGTATTCACTGCAGAGGCAGATTTGCTGCAGACTGTGGGACTCCTCCGTGCATTGGCCATCCTCATAGCACCCGCATGCATGGCCCCTCTACCAAGCCCCAGGCTCTGGATATCCCTTTATCCTCATTCCCACCCTTCCCAACACTCCAGCTCTGCCAGGCTCATCATGCCACTCCATGCCCCAGGGCCCTTGCATATTCTGTTCTTGCTCCATCTCCTCCTTGTCTTCTGCAAACTTCCCCTGTGAGTCAGCTCAGAAAAATAGAACTGACTCTCACAGCTTAAATCTGTTGGTGCATCCCTGCCTCTATCCCCAGACCGTGTGCTCCAGATGGGGTGTTCCTAGTCTGCCCTTTGTCTCCTGCATCTAGCCCAGGGTATCAGACCTAGCAGTGCTCATGGATTGTTGAGTGAAAGAAAGAATGAATGAGTACCTGGAGCCGGCTTGGGGACCTAGGAAGACTAGAGAAGTAAAATGGTCACAGAAGTGACATAGCCATACAAGTAGCTATGATGAGGGCAGCTCAAGGCACTGGCCCACAGAGGACGTGAGGACGAGGCTCAAGGTGGTGATGGAAGCTGAGTCAGAGGGCAGTGGCCAACTTTCAGGTCTCTGTCACCAGTCCAGGCTTCTCCACAGGGTCTAGACTTCTAGGCTGGCCCCAGAGCTGTGACCTTTTCTTCTTCTTCCAGGACTGGTATGCAGAAGCTTTGGCATTGACCTCTCACATCATTGGTCCAAGTGTGGGAGGCTCAAAAACAGCCCCCCTCCTCAGATGACCACATCCTAATCCCCGGAATCTGTGAATGTGTTAGCTTCCATAGACACTCCATGGGCTCCCTAAGCTTAGCACATCTCAGCCTGTGCTCATCTCCCGCTCCTGCTCTTCCTTCTATGTCTCCACCTCAGAGAGCTGCAATGCCTGCTCCTTGCCACCATTTCATCTTGAGAGTCTTACTTAACCCTAGGTTACTTCTCATCCCCCACATTCCACACAATCACCTGTCAATCGTCCTCAGTGCCTCTCAGACCTACCACCAGTGGACTTGGCCACTGACCACACCACAGTCCCCTCTCCCAGACAGCTCCTGTGACCTCTGGTCCAAGGAGCATCATCCATGGGAGGCCAGATAGTCTTTCCATGGGGCCATCTTTTTATTTATTTATTTTTTTGAGACAGAGTCTCAAGCTGTCGCCCTCAGTAGAGTGCCATGCCATCATGGCTCACAGCAACCTCAAACTCTTGGGCTTAAGCGATTCCCCCGTCTCAGCATCCCGAGTAGCTGGAACTGCAGGTGCCTGCCACAATGCCCAGCTTTTTTTTGGTTGCAGTTGTCACTGTTGTTTAGCGGGCCCAGGCTGGGCTCAAATCCACCAGCCTTGGTGTGTATGTGGCTGGCACCCTACTGACTTAGCTACGGGCACCGAGCCCCATGGGGTCATCTTGAATACATCTCTCCCCTGCTGAAATCCCTTTGATGGCTCCCCACGGGCTTGGGAAAGCTCCCAGCCTGGCTGACCACAGCTCCTTATGTCCATGTCTGCTGATATCTGAAGCCTCAGTGCAGCCACCCTGGCTACAGCCAGCTCCATCACAGCTCTAAGGCTTTGCATGGGCTGTCACCTCTCCCTGCACATCCTCTCTGTCGTCACCAGCTAACCCCTGACTAGCTGCACAACTCAGTTCAGATTCCACTTCTTCTTGGCAGTCATCTTCTGGTCCAGACTGGGGAATTATCTGAACAGGTGTCCACCCCTCCACCCCCACCACGCAAGGCCCTTTGGAGGGAGCACTGTGCTCTCTGAACTCAGCATCTGCACTTGACATGCTCTGCAAGCCCTGCTGAGGGGATGGAGGGAGGCAGCTATCGCATCGGGGTGACGACAGGTCCTGCCCAATGCCTGGGAGGTGCAGAGGGCTTGATTCTGCCAGGGGCAGAGTAGCAGGGATCCCCGGAGACAGACTCTGGGTAGAGAATGTGTGCAGCAGGTTTTGGGGGTAGTACTCTCAGGAACATCACCCATGACAGTGAAGGAAACAGGCTGGACAGACTTAGAATATGAACCAAAACATATGGCTACAGAGGCCTCAGTCATCTCCTCAGTAAGCTCTGCAACTGAGGTAATGTATATTGAGTCAGAGGTTGGGGCCTTTGAACCCCACTTCATTGGACCACCTCTTTGGGTGACCATGGTTGAAGCAGCTCTGTCAGCCAAGGAAATTCAGACAGGGGTGCAGCTGTAAGCCAGTCCACAGCCAGCACACCCAGCATCTGGGGACTGGGTATCATCATCCCAAAGTGACCATATGAGAAAGTATTTCACCCAGTTTTCGCCATAGTGAGAAAGTATGAGTATGAGAAAGTCCCCAGTATTCCCTTCAGGGAGGGCCTACAGCTATGTTGATTTTAGAGAAAGGCTGTGGTGAGATGTCAGAGCAAGAGCCCTGGTGGCCAGGACAGGGCTTAGCTGAGTGAGAACACACAGAGCAGATGTTTGCTAAGACCTTGCCAGGCAGGAGGGTGGCATGATAGTGTAGGGCTAATGACACAGGCCAGGGAGCCACAGAGCTTGATGTGAATCCCAGCTCTACCCCTGTAACCAAATGACCGTGGGCATGTGATTCCTCACCCTGAGCCTCAGCTCCCTGATCTATAAAGTGCTGATGACAAGCACACCTTTCCTCCTATGACTAGGTTCAAGTTAAATATGGACCAGTGCCAGGCAAATGGTGCCTACCAAATAAAGGATAGGGCTTCTTCCATTATTTTTATCTATTTCACAACATTCAACAAACAGGAGGATTGGCAGTCAAAGGCCATGGGACAAGGCCCTCTGCCTTTTCTTGTGAATAAAGTTTTATTGAAACCCAGCCACAACCATTCATTTGCATTATCATCTATGGCTGCTTTCTCTCTCCAAGGGCAGAGTTGACTAGTTACTCCAGAGGCCATCTGGTCCACAAAGCCTGAAACATTTACTGTCTGTCCCTTTACAGAAGTTTGCCAACTCCTAATCTGACAAAAGCACCACCCTGTGCAAGGCTTTGTGCTGTTATTTTTATTCTTATTGGTGCCTACCTCCCAGCTTCCCTCTCCTCTCATATTTCAGAGGCTTCTATTGTTTCTAACCTCTTCTTAGCCCACTCCTTGAGCGAGTTCACGAGAGGATGAGGGGAAGGAAAGTTTCTCGTGTTGAACACCTGCTATGTGCCTGGCTCTATACAGAGTTATCTTTTTACTTGGTCCTTACAGCTGCCCCACAATGGCAGATCCCATGGGTGAAGAGCCATTAAAAGCTGTGTGGGTGCAACAGAAAGATCTCAGACTCAACAGACAGGAATAACTCTGGCATTCCTCCTTCCTGGCTGTGTGACTTTAGGAAAGTCACTTAACCTCTCTGAGTTTCAGTGTCTGTTATTAAATGGGGGGTGATAAGCACGCTTGTCTCAAAGATTTGTTTGTGAGGGTCCTAGAGCCTGCCACATAGTGAGTGCTCACTGAATTTAACGTTAAATATTATTCCCGTTATTACTATGGTTACCATCCGCTATAAAATGAGGATGTTGGTATCTGTCGGAAAGGGTCGCTCTGAGACTAAAGAAGAGATTGTGAAATGCTGGGAAGTGGCTCATTAATGTTCATATGGGGTCTGAGTGCAGAAATTAAGGAGAGGTTTCTGGAACCTCTCAAACCAAAGCAGAGAGAACATAATTGAGTCACTTCTGTTACCGCCAGAAAAAAGCGTTCCATATCGTATGCATATATCAAAACATTACCTTGTACCCCATCTGCGTATGCAACTATGATTTGTCAATAAAAAAAATTACATTAAATTAAAATTTTTTCATCGTGGGAAAAAAAAGAAAAACGCGTTCCGATTCCCCAGGCAGAGAGTAAGGTTGTGTTTAATGACACCTCTCAGTGCCCTGGAGAAACAGGGTGTTAGCTCTGTGAACTGGGCAAAGGGGAAGAGCAAGGTGAGATATTTTTTATTCCCTCCTCGCTGTGTGGGATTCTCTGCACACAAGGCTGCTCTCCATAGAGATTGCAAATGGGGCATTTGTGAAAAACGCCTTTGTGTTCCTGCAGCCCTGAGAATCTATTAAGCCCGGCGAACCTAATTACGTTCGCAAGGGCGCCTCGTTACTGTTTCTGCTGTCTCGTCCTTCCCGGAGAGGGTGCAGATGTGGCTCTCAAGCGTGGCCATATGTTTCCATGAGGGAAACAGGAGGCTCGCTCCACGTGGTTCCCAGACACCTCCCGAGTGCTGGCTGCACGCCAGGCCCTCTGCGTGGAGCCGGGGCGGCAGGTGTCTGCACGCTGGCAGGTGCTGTGCCAATAGGGGAGCCCGAGGAGAGGCTCAGGGAGAGGGCGGGGTGGAGGATGGGGCAAGAGAGTGAGAGCCGGGAGGGCTTCCCTGGGGAGATGACATTTCAGGTAATCCTCAAAGGAACATGATGCAGAAGGCGGGTCCCCAATCTAGAGAGAAGCCCATATGTCCCTGGAGAGCTCTGGGTAGCGGCTGGAGAAGGCAGGAAGAGAGAGACTGTGTGGAACTTGCTGGGGCGCTTAACAAGGTCTTGCTCAGTGAGCCCAGGGGAGCTGCTGAAAGGTGCTCAGAGGGGCAAGACACTTCATAGCCCCGAAGGGTCACTCTGGTGGCCAGCATAGCACCTGGACTTAGGACGCTATGCTGGAGGCAGGGAGGGGGGCTGGTGCCACAGCTTGGGATCCCCTTAAAAGCAGATTTGGGTGCAAGAAGTTTGTTTAGGAAGCCAACCTGGGAAGCCCTTTGAGGGAAGAAGGGAAGTGACAGAAAAGGGAGAGAAAGCTCATAAAGGTGGGTTCATGTTTGTTACCACTTTGGGCAAGTGATCCTCTGAGGCGTGTGGGGTACAGCTCAGGACTGTCCCACTGAGGGGAGAAAACAAGGTTTTGTCCACAAACTCCTGTGCCTCGCTGGTCAGGAGTCACCCCTGGGGCCTCAATCCCTCAGGATTCCAGGCCACCGTGGCCCAGAAGACGCCCCCAGGCAGCAAGCGGGGAACCATCCACACATACAGTAACCCTCGGGAGGGAGCCCCAGGGTCAGCAAAGGGTAGAGGGGAGGCCACAGCATCCGGCTAACTTATTAGGATGAAAGGTGATGGTTGCTAAGTGTGGTGGGCCAGAGCAGTGTGGGTTCCGATGGGCGTAGGGGTCTTGTTCTGGTAAAGTGTTCTAGACGCGTGGAGGGATGGACCTGGTCTGACCACTTCTGTGTACCAGTCTTGTACCTTCCCTTTGTTCTTCTACAAAAGGCTGAAATTGGCTTTCAGTAGAGCACTTTCCTAGGTGAGACTGGGAATTTAAGGGGGGACACCCCCGGTTTATAGGGCCACACACTCACTCAGGGGAATGAGAGACGAGAGAAAGTGGGGCAGACAGAGGAATGCCGGCCTTTAAGGAGGGGGCTGAAGAGGATCAGGAAAGGCTGGCTCGAGAAGTGGCCTGACAGCCAACAGCAGGGGCCTGGACAGAGGGAAGGGGACTGAGAGGGGAGGCCACAGTCCCAGGACTGAAGAGTGCCTTGGGAGAAAGCATGATCCTTCATAGAAGCTCAGCTCCACCCTCAGCAGCTGTGTGATCACAGGTGAGTCTCTGACCCTCCCTGAGCCTCGGCATCCTCTACTGAGAGTGATCGGAGTCACCCCCTGTGCGGGGCGTGGTAATTAGATGAGTCCTGCATGGACCTGTTTAGCCCTGTGTCTGGCACATATGAAGTGCTTTCTAGAAGATTTTGCTTCCTCTTCCTCTTCCTGCTTCCCCTGAAGAGGATGAGGTGAGGGTGATGAACATGCTTATCATGGTATAGACTGTAACGAGGGCCGACCACAGGTGGGTCTCTGACGGGAGGAGAGGCCCCGGTGACAATGTGGAGAGAAAGTTCTCTGTGTGGTTGGCTGCACAGAGAGGGAGGAAGTTGGGACAGAAGTTTCAAGAGACCTGGCGCTAAGAGAGGCTTTTATTTAAAGACAGAGAGACGTGAGCAGGGTTTGATGCTAATGAGATGCAGCGAGCAGAGAGGGGAGACCAGAGCTGAAGCGACCAAGGGCGAGGGTCCCTAGAGGCAGAGCCTGGGATGGGGCCTCTTATGAAGGTTATTTATTGAGAGAGGGGGCTCTCTGCAGAAGAGGCTGCAGGAATCAGGGGCATGCAGGGGAAGGGACTGGGCAAAGATGTGGCCGCAGTTGGAGACTCATTTCCACCGGTCCCATGACAAGCCCGGGAGCACAGCTGCACCACTGAGCAAGAAGGTGGCCTTCTGTGTGTGGGGAGGACATTGGGGCAGGGGGGTGTCATAGCGTCCTGATGGAAGCAGCTCGCACTGGGCTACAAACACTTCTCCAGGGGCGGGAACAGGTGCCAACACTCCCAGCACGTGGGGCTTGGTTAGTGCCGTGTGGAAAAGGGGATCAGCGTGACCCTGACCGCATCCACTACAGTGAGCACGCTCAAATGGCAGGCCTCGAGTTGGGGGCATGTTTTTCACTTTGGGACCTTAGGACAAAGCCTTTTAAATTCCTGAGAAAATCCAGGATGCGAAGTGGCTGTCCCCATGTTTTGTTGGTCTGCATCTGTTAACAGTCGTATATTACCTTTATGCAGGGTCTGTCTCTATTGGCTGTGGGTGCTGAAGGGCAGTTGGGGAAGGGACTCTCTCGGCAGTATGTTCACAAAGCAGACGTTCAGGAAAGGGCTGACAATCGTTTATTGAGCATGTATTTCTACCTACAGCAAGAGAAAAACTCCTCCAAGGAAAATTTGACATATTTACCAGATCATAGCCAGTTCTGCTGTTGTGGCTTTAGTTTTTCAATAGGTCCATTAAGCATTTGCTTTCACTGTGGGGGGGCCCCAAACTAGGTATTTGGAATATATAGAAAAGTCACTGGATAACTGTGTAAAACCTGTAGTTCTGAAGGAGGGGCACGCAGGGAATCCTACTCTAAAACACCAGGAGGAAATGCTCATTCTTCAAAACTTCAATACATAGTATATTCATGTGATGAGAAAAATTTGAAATCAGGAAGGATGGCTTTCAGATATGTAATCATTGGCTGTAAAACTTCAGTGAAGACAGGGGACAACAGTCCTGATAACCAAGTGAGCAGAAATAATCAACACAAAGCAGTAAGGAAGTAAATAATTGTAGAAATAATTGTAGAAAATGGCAATTATCTGAGGAAAGTGGAAAATGTTCAGCTCAAAAGAACCTATCGAGTAGCAGCAAAGTTCAATCTATTGCCACGTGTAAAAATCACACAATGTACTTTTTTTTATTTCAAAGAAACTTTGAGGTTAAAAAAAGCCATTATTATTATTACTATGCTTCTTGTTCGGATTGGATTTTATTCTAAGAGGTTCTGAATTTTCAACAGGGGAGTAGCATGGCCTGGTTTACATATTTTAGAAGATGTCAGTGATGTGGGAGGACGAGGTAGGTGAGAGGTTTGGGTTATAGTGGCAGGAGAGCCAATTCGGGGGTGTTCTCCATGGGCACTGGGGTTGTGAGGGAAAGGGAGAAATGAAGGCTGCTGAAGCCCAGGTTTGTGGCTTGGGTGACTGCAAGATGGTGCCATTTACTGTTTTGATTAAAAAAACAAAACAAAACTGGGGGAGAGGCCGGGTGCAGTGGCTCACACCTGTAATCCCAGCACTCTGGGAGGCCGAGGCAGGTGAATTGCCTGAGTTCCGGAGTTTAAGACCAGAACTTGAACTGATCTTGAACTGGTCTTAAGCAAGAGTGAGACCCAGTCTCTAAAAATAGCCGGGCGCTGTGGCAGGCGCCTGTAGTTCCAGCTACTTGGGAGGCTGAGGCAAGAGGATCGCTTGAGCCAAAGATTTTGAGGTTGCTATGAGCTAGGACACCACAGCACTCTACCCAGGGTAACAGAGTGAGACTGTCTCAAAAAAAAAAAAAGAAAGAAAGAAAGAAACTGGAGAAGGAATAGAGTTAAGGAGAATAAAGAGCTTCACTTGCACCGTGTTAAATTTGATGTGCTCGTGGGTCATCTGTGTGAAGGTGTCGTTTAGGCCACTGCACTGGGAGTGTGGGGCTCGGGTTGGAGATGGGGAGAGCTGGCTCAGCTGCTTTCAGACGTCTCATGGTGCCCACTGTGGCCAATGAAGTCGAGTGCAAGCAGCCTTTCCCCTCATCCCGTGTTTCCCAAACCCATCACACTCAAGTTCAACACCATGCATGCTTTGAAAAGCCCCGTAATAAAGAATTTATTATTCTTTAAATCTACTTTTGAAGATACAACTTAAGCTCCCTTGATATCTATCTTACTTTTCTCACAAGGAATAACCACAATTCCGTGGTAGGTGTTTCTATGCTTTTACTATATTTTTATATGTCCTTAAGCACTTTAGAGAAATGTTTTGGGGGTTTTTTTTGTTTTATTTTTGTCTTTTGAGACAGAGTTTCACTTTGTCGCCCTCAGTAGAGTGCTATGGCATCAGAGCTCACAGCAACCTCAAACGCTTGGGCTCAAGTGATCCTTTTGTCTCAGCCTCCCAAGTAGCTGGGACTACAGGTGCCTGCCACAATGCCCAGCTATTTTTAGAGACCAGGTCTTGATCTGGCTCAGGCTGGAGGGCTGGACAATACCCAGCAGTCCATTAAAAGGACACCCATTTGTCCATTATTTCCTGCAGTGTGTGTGCTTTCTTGTGTACATGGGAACGTTCCTTATAGTAAACATGTGGCGTAGACTTGCTAGGTTGTACGACGTGTGCACCTCCAACGTACTGGGTATTGTCCGATTTTTTTCCTATAGTGTCCCACTTACTAGTTTATGTTCTCAACAACAATCTTTGCAGAAATCCACCTGGCCCAGTAAACATATGAAAAGGTGTTCTATCTCACTAGTAATCAGAACAGTGCGAATTAAAACAAAATTGAGAGCATTTTGCACTTAAGCAGGTTTGCAAAAATTCAAAAATCTACCATTATCAAGTGTTGGCAAGATCTGAAATTACTGAGTCCGGGATATCTGATGGAAGAATTCTAAAGCAGGCATCTGGGAAGAGAAAGAAAACAAGCCCTATCGCAAAGCTCTAAGGGCAATTTGCCCTGGAGGAAATAATGTCAGATTCTTGTTTTAGACATATGGAAGGAAGGGTGTGTACAGGTCGGGGAGGGAAGACAGAAATGTGTAGAAAATACATTTTAAAACCTTCTACCCTTGGAACAGTTCACTTTAAATCTGTTTCTTACGCTCGTAGCTCAAGTGGCTAGAGCACCAGCCACATACACCGGAGCTGGCGGGTTCGAATCCAGCCCGAGCCCACCAAACAACAATGACATCTACAAACAAAAAATAGCCGGGTATTATGTCAGGCGCCTGTAGTCTCAGCTACTTGTGAGGCTGAGGCAAGAGAATCGCTTAAGCCCAAGAGTTTGAGGTTGCTGAGAGCTGTGACACCAAGACGCTCTACCCAGGGCATCAGCTTGAAACTTTGTCTCAAAAAAAGAAAAGTCTAGATCTATTTATGATTAATATAACAATAAAATACATATATTACAATATATTATATTAAGAACTGGGTTACAAAACAAATCTACCTTTGTGCTGTTTACACATAAAATTATGCAGGACAAAAATAAAACAATGGAAAAATTGGAGTGATAATGATAGCAGAGAAAGTTGGGCTTATAGAAACATTAATAGAAATGTATAGAAACATTAATTAAGGCAAAGATGCTTATTTTTTTATGAAGAAGAAATAGCCATAACAAAGATGCAGCATCTGAGACATTTAAGGGATGAATAATTTTATGTCAACATATATATGAAAAAACCCTATTTAAATTTTATAGCCAAACTAATGGAACACAATAGGAACAGCAGACTTTAACTCATCTTTCTTGATGTTTCACAGCTAAAGGAGTCAAAAGGGTTTCTTTAAATAGATATATAGAGAAATTATATGTAGGATAAATGGTAAATATTATTTCAGATGTACATGAAAATTTTATAAAACCTGATCATATCCTAAGCCATAATGAAACCTCAATACATTGCAAAAAGATAAAATTTCTAGGCATTGCGTTCTCTGCTCACAATAACAAAAAGATCCATTAAATCAGCGGTTCTCAACCTTCCTAATGCCGCGGCCCTTTCATACAGTTCATGTGGGTCATGGCCCACAGGTTGAGAACCGCTTCATTAAATGAAAACATTCTTCCATATAACTTCAGGGTAACAAAGAAAATCGAGTCTTCTATATAGAATCTTTAAAAAATATATTTATATGATGCGGCTAAAAGATTCTATACCAAAAATCAAATCTTCTGTACAGAATCCTTCTAAAATATTTATATGATGCCCCTCAAATTTCTAGGGGAAAAGCCATATAGTTATATAGAACGGGGTTTCTCGCCGTTGGCACTGTTGACATTTTGGGATGTGTAATACTTTGTCCTGGGGGCCGTGGTAGCATCCCTGGCCACTGCCCACTAGGTGTCAGTAGTGACCCTTTCCCCAGTGGTCAGAACCAAAAATGTCTTCAGACCTCTTCCCCCTGCATGGGAAAATGGCTCTGGTTTGAACATCTACCCTAGATGTTTCATTACTAAAAAAAGAAAATGTGAAAATAAATCATTTAGTGTGAAAGCTAGATAAAAAGCCATACATGATAGAGAAGGGAGCAGAATTTGATTAATGCTCATAACATTTGTCAAATTTTTTTTTTTTTAATATAAGAATTTGTTCTTTGGATAGACAGTTAAAATATGTTACTGAGAAAGAAAATTCTAAAAAGCTGCACGTGTTCATAATATTTTAAATAGGGATTTAACTATAAAAACAACAGAGTATATTAAAAATATGGCCTTCAGTTATATGCCATTAAGTGTTAATACTGGATAAAGTGGAGAATTTGATGTATATTTAATTTTATGTAAGTATTTTATATATTTTTTTAACCAAAACTTACTCAAGAGAAAATAGAAACTAAAATAGACCTATTAGTTCTGGAAAATATTATGAACACAGCAAGCCTCAGATGGTTTTATGTCCAAACTCTTTCATTTCTCTAAGAATTTCTATGTTATTTATACTGCTCCATGGCATGAAGAAGAAAACAATCTTCATTTAGTTTCTAAACCTGACCATAACAAAAAACACCGGAATTTGACAAAGCTAACACTAAAAAATAAAATCTCAGAGATATGTAAGAAAGACAGCATCTCGGAAATGAAGATGCACCAGACACATTCAGAACAATGATGTAGACAATGACAGCACTACTAATGTCAGACTAAACTGAAGACAGAAAAGGAGATAAGAAAGATACTTTGTAACAATAAAAAGTTCAATCCATACTGAAGGTACAATTGTCAATCTTCCTTTTGCAATAAAAACCAACATCAAATTTCCAAAATAAAAACTTTGAGCATTGAAGGGAGGTTTTGATGGAAGCCAAAAAGTTGTGGGCAACCTAGACAAGTCTGTGTCAGGCTAAAGGGTCAAAAAGTAAGAAAGGTCGGCTCAGCACAGTGGTTACGGCGTCAGCCACATACACCGAGGCTGACGGGTTCAAACCCAGCCCCGGCCAGCTAAACCGTGGCAACTGCAACAAATAGCCGGGCGATGTGGCGGCACCTGTAGTCCCAGCTACTTGGGAGGCTGAGGTGAGAGAATCACTTAAGCCCAAGAGTTTGAGGTTGTTGCAAGCTATGACGCCTCGGCACTCTACTGAGGGCGGCATAGTGAGACTCTGTCTCAAAAAAAAATTTAAAAAGTAAGAAAGGAATATAAATAATATAATCATTGATGACTGAATGGATAAATACTATACTGGTGTATTCATCTGCAAACACAGCCTACTTTTGCCTATAAGTGCTGTGGACTATGAACCAAAGTTAATCCTATTTAGGTTCCAAAGAAAACCTCAACAAAAATCTCAAAATTACAAATATTCCAGTCTACATTCTTTGATCACTTTTGTTCCCAGAAATTAGTAACAAGAGGAAAAGAAAGAAAATTAACCACTTAGAAATTTCAGAACTCTTCTCTTGGATCAAAGAAGAAATTAAGACTGAAATAAAAAAAAAAAATTGGTGGCACCTGTAGCTCAGCTAATAGGGCATTGGCCACATACACTGAGGCTGGTGGGTTGGAACCCAGCACAGGCCAGCTAAAATCAACAATAACAACTGCAACAAAAAAATAGCTGGGCGTTATTGCGGGCGCCTGTAATCCCAGCTACTTGGGAGGCTGAGGCAAGAGAATTGCTTAAGCCCAAGAGTTAGAGGTTGCTGTGAGCTGTAACACCAGGGCACTCTACCAAGGGCAACATAGTCAGACTCTGTCTCAAAAAATAAATAAATAAATAAAATCAGTACATAGAAAGAACAGTAACAGCCAGGTGTGGTAGCATGTTCCTCTAGTCCCAGCTGAGGCCGATGTGGAAGGATCACTTGAGCCCAGGAATTTGAGGCTGCAGTGTGGTCTGATTGTGTTTGTGAATAGCCACTGGGAAACACAGCAAGGCCTCATCTCTTAAAAACAAACAAACAAAAAAGCAGACATCCTACATGATTAAGAAATAAATGAATTAAAAATGTAACTCAAGACTCGGCGCCTATGGCTCAGTGGCTAGGGTGCCAGCCATATACACCGGAGCTGGCAGGTTGGAATCCAGCCCAGGCCTGCTAAACAACAATGACAACTACAACCAAAAAAACCCCATAGCCAGACGCTGTGGCAGGCACCTGTAGACCCAGCTACTTGGGAGGCTGAGGCAAGAGAATCGCTTAAGCCCAAGACTTTGAGGTTGCTGTGAGCTATGATGCCACAGCACTCTACCGAGGGCGACAGCTTGAGACTCTGTCTCAAAAAAAAAAAAAAAAATGTAACTCAAAAAGCCAGGTACAGAAAGACATATACTGTCTGATCTCACTTACAGTAAAAAAAAAAATCAAACTCATAGGAACAGAGAGTAGAATGGTGGTTACCAGCGGTTGGGGTGTCTGGGAGGGTGGAGAATAGAGAGATGTTGCTGGACAAAGGATACCAAGTTTCCCGTAGACAGGAATAAATTCTGGAGATCGATTGTACAGCCTGGCAACTGTACTTAATAATAATAAATAGTACATGCGACAAGTGCTAAGACAGTAGATTTTAAAAATTCTCCTTAAAAAAGTGAAATGCGAAATGATGGCTATAATAATTAGCTTCATATAATCCTTCCACAGTATACATACACATCAAAATGTCACGTCGTATACCATAAATATATACGATTTGTCCATTAAAAAATTGAAGTCGACTCAAAATTGAGGGAGGAGCAACAATTATAAACCTTTAAAATGCAGAGGGGCAGGGATTGTTAGAGATAAAATGCAATATTAAAGAATTAGAAAACAGAAGCAGAAGTGGTGAACTTGAGATTTGGTTACTTGGAGGCGAAAAGAAACTACCCGTCTAAAACAACAATTCTATAAGAATTGAAAACCCATTAGCTTGCCTAATGAAGAATAAGTGAGAGGAAAATGCAGATATTTTGTGTTAGAAATTAAAAGGGGGAAATAACCACAGATGCGGAGGAAATAAAAATAATTATAAGAGTATGCAAATCGGTATGCTTTGCCGAACAGGGTGTGTATATGTATTATATTTAGGTCAAAAAGTACACACAACTCTAAATATATGTTTAGTTTGAAAACTGCTCACATGTTAAAATCAGTAGCTTTCTTATATTCTAAAAATAACCAGTTAGAAAATAGCATGGGGAATAGAGTTAATAAGAAAGTTACTGAACTGTAGAAAGAAAAGTACTAAACTTTTGTTAATATGAAGGTATTTATTTGATGTGTTTAACAAACCCTTAGACAATATTGCTATTTGCTGGGCACATTTGATACTTAACAACCCTAGAAGGTAGGTTTGATTATATCCACATTTTACAGATAAAGAAACTGAGGCCCAGAGAGGTTAAATAACTTGGCCAAAGTCACCTAGGTGAGTGGCAGGAGCAGGATTCCACATTGGTGCTCCTAGTGATTATGCTGCCTAGGGAATCAATGCGGGGGGTACCATGTCCCAGCAGGGAAGGGTCACCATCATATAATGATCCATTCACAGCTGGACCAGGCTGTCCAGCAAGAGCTAAAGTGCCAACCTTCTGTCCAAGATGAATGTCAATGCAGAGGCCAACTGCCTAGGAACTAAAGGAGCTGGAGTTCCCCCAAGTGCACCAAATCAGAGGTCAAAGTTGCATGGAGCTCAACCTTGATATTCCCTTGTCGGGGGCTACAGGCTGGCACAGAGCCACAGTACCCCCACCATTTCTCATCCACACACCCCTCCCCTGAGTCCCGTACGCAGATGTGCTGGCCTGGCAGGACACATCCGTCCTCACTCAACACGTCCTGTCCTCTCTCTCAGATCCAGGAGATGGTCCACTCGGAAGTGGCTGCCTATGACTCAGGCCGGCCAGGGCCGCTGATGGGCCGCCCGGCGATGCTGGCCAGCCACATGAGTGCCCTCAGCCAGTCCCAGCTCATCTCACAGATGGGCATCAGGAGCAGCATCGCCCACAGCTCCCCATCACCTCCTGGGAGCAAGTCAGCGACTCCATCTCCCTCCAGTTCAACGCAGGAGGAGGAGTCAGAAGCCCATTTCAAGGTACGTGGGGCGGAGAGGTGAAACCCTAAGCTGCCCTCCACTCATGGGGGTTGCATCCTTGGGAAAGGACATCACCCCCTTCTGTCAGAGACTAGAAAAGTGGCCGGACCCTTTGCTGGAAACCAAGAAGCGGGAAAGTCAACAGATGGGCCACACCTGGGCATCATGCTTTGCCTGCGAAATCTGCCAAGTGGTGCTCGCCCGAGCACTGTCCTCTCATGGTGTCCTCTGGCCTTATACATAAAGCAGAGGCAATGCCAGCACTTCCTGAGGGACTGGGATGAGGTTGTGCCTTGAAAATGTGGCAGTCTTATTCCTGAATGACCAGCAGGTCACTGCTGCAGTAGGGGTGGCTTAAGCAAGGCCGTCAGGGTCACATCTCATGGCCATCTTGGCCTTTTAAGATATTCTGACAAAATGTGTAGTCTAGCAGAAAGTCCCTCTGGGCCCAGAGTATTCAACATTGACTTTGGGGTGGGGCACTAACAGTGTCTTCCCTCTGGGGACATGCCTTCCCCCAGGATCACTGGAGTCCAGAGTGGCTCAGCCTTTTCAAGGACACGTCAGGGATGGGGGCCACCACCTGTCCAGGCTCTGGCATCCCAACCTTTCCCCCATCCTGGGAGCCCTAAATCAGTTGCTCTCAGGATTGTAGTACTCGAACCTGTTTAGAGTGAGACCACTGGCTCCAGGGCTGACCCACTGACAGTCGCACTAGCCTCATCTGTTCCAGCCACCTCACAGGCATCCAGGGAGCTAAGCCACCTGACCGAAGTTGCACAGCAGAAATGTGGTGGAGGGGACCAATTTTTGGTAACCCAGAATAATCTTTGTGGATTATTTGTGATCACAGAGGAAGAGAAGTTAAGACAAAAATTATATATCCCAAACTTCAAAATAGGCCCCCCCAGTGACTAACATTGTTTTAAGAATGTTATCCAAGAATTATCTGACTTTCTAGGAGCAAATCTATCTGATTTGCTTTGACTCCATATTCATTATTGATTAGGAGATTTTACAATTCTGTAAGAGAAGATGTTACCTTGGGGTGGAAAAGGTGATAGAGATGTAAATGATTTTCATCTGATTATAAAGGAAACTAACTTTGCTCTAAAGAGATGCAAATGACTTCTGTCCAGTAGATAAGACTAAATGTCCCAGAGGTGATATTTTTATATGGCTCTATAGGACATCAATCAATTCTACATGTAATTTAGTGACCTAATTCCAGCATTCTTGCAGTGACTGTAAAGACTTCTCTTTCTGCTGTATTTCTTTGAATCAATTCTACTGTCATGTTGATTTTCTTTCATGGGTTAAAGAAACACCCAAAGCTTCTATCTGGGGGTGTCTCTGTGTGTGTGTGTGTGTCTATCGCTTCCTTCATCTAGCAAGTGGGTAGCCTGGCAGTGTCTGAGCCCTGGGTGGTGGCACTCTTGTTGCTGTCATTGTCTGTGTGTGAGCAGGGCTGAACCAGCACACGAGACTGCTGAGGGAAGTCCAGCTCAGCCTAAGGCCGAGATGACCACCTGTGACAGGTGGCCTTCAAGCTTCTGTGGTTTGTTGACTTCCTCTCACCTGGGCAGATCTCAGGAGAAAAGAGACCCTCAGCTGACCCAGGAAAAAAGGCCAAGAACCCAAAAAAGAAGAAAAAGAAGGACCCCAATGAGCCACAGAAGCCTGTGTCAGCCTACGCACTCTTCTTCAGAGACACTCAGGCTGCCATCAAGGGACAGAACCCCAGCGCCACCTTCGGGGATGTGTCCAAGATCGTGGCCTCCATGTGGGACAGCCTGGGAGAGGAACAGAAGCAGGTGAGCCCCTTTCTGGGCCATCCTCTGATCCTGGAGCCAGGGACAGACTTTGAAGGGCTGAAACCAAGCCGAGCCTGTGGGACTAGAGACTGTCCCAGAGGTCATTCCTGGGCTCTGTTTGCCCATCTGTAAATTGGGAAGCTAGATCCCTTCCAATTCTACTATGTACCAGCTGTGCTCACTAATGGGTTGACCATTCTGGCCCTGGGCTTCCCATTCTATAAAATGAGATGAAGCATCTCCATCCATCTTGTCCCCCAGCCCTAAAAGTCCAGGCCAGAGCTTCCTGTCCCTTGGACCATGTGCCCATAGCCATCTCTGTAGGCTCCAGGGGGGATAGAGAGCAGAACTAGCTCATAAGCAAAGGCAGCTGTGTGCTGTGTGGCTTCAGGCTGACCATCTAACCCTTGGAGGCTCAGTTTTCCTGTCTATAAAGCAGGAGCGCTGACTACCATTCTCTGAACTCGTCTTTGAGCTGAGCGCTGAGCTGGGGCTCCCCCTCCACCATTTCACCGAATCTTACAACACCCTGTAGAGTAGCCATTGCTTCCCGCTCTCCTATTTTGATAGGAGGATATGGAGATGCCAAGAGGCTAAATGACTTACTTGCCCAGGGTCACCCCTGTGAATCTGGGGAGAGTCAGCTTTGGAGCTCAGATTCTGTAGAACCAGGAAGTTCAATGAGGCTATGAGCAAATGTAAAAATACCACTGTGACTGTGTCATGTACCAAGAGGGTACATGGTATGTGAGAATGAAAAGAGTGGGAAAGATGTAGTTCTGGGGGGTCAGGTCTCCAGGTGAGACCTGAGGGGAAAGGCTTCCTCGAAGCATTCCAGGTAGGGAGGGCGTGTAAAGGAAGGACAGGTAATATAAATGAATGGAGAGCAGGGTGGTCAGAGAGAAGTATCACCATGACAGAGACAGAGCTGAGAGGGGGGCAGGGGCCTTCGCCGGCCTTGGAAGGAGACCACCATCGTTCTAAGAGCAGAGGAACCCACTGAAGAATTTTATGCCGAGGACAGGCCAGTGTGGCTGCATAGGGCAGGTGAGAGTGGGTGTGGCCAGTCTTCAGCCATGCACACGGAAGAGGATGGGGGCTGGGCCAGGTGTTTGGGGTAGGGGCCGAGAGAGTGTCATGGAAGACCCCTTCTTGGATCTGGTTTGCGTTCTGGGTAAATGGAGATGCCATTCCCTGAGATGGGAAACATGCAAGGGCAGCAGGCTGGGGCCAGAGAGATGGCTCCCTGCCTTGTCTGAAATGCCACCTTTTCATAGATTAAAATGTTTAATAACTTTAGAATATCTTATAGCACAGATGGTTTATTTGTGAGCTCATCCCGAAATCGGCTGGTAAGGGAGTGAGGAAGTGAGGCAAGGAGAGGAAGTCAGATCGTGTGACCCTGCTGGGGAATTCTGGGAACCAGCACAGAACCACAGAACGGGTTACAGTCACCCCATCGGAGGTGCCAGGGTGCTGGGGTGGACCCGTTTTGGTTGCTCACTGGTTAAGAGCTGGGGGCACTAGTTCCCCAGCACTCCTGGCCTGATCCGCCCATGGCAGATGAGGCTCCTGCTACCAGAGCTAACCCCAGGCAAAGGGATCCCGCTGCTGGTAGTTGGAAGTTGAGCTTGTGTAGTAAGGTCCCTGGGGACACGGACAGGGTACCACCAGCTTCTGCTGCAGGGACGTTTGTCATTTTCACCAGTTTGTTTTGTTGGCATCCATTCCCCTTCCTAAGAAGACCTCAGTTTCTCTGCAGGCAGGAGAGGATTTCCACTCCCTTTTATACATAGTGGGGGGGGGGGTCTCAGGCACTCTGCCCCCGAATGCTCCTTCCAGCAGGGGCTGCCTCTGACCCCATTCCACACAGCCCAGGAGTCAGGTGGAGGGTCCCACCTGCTGCACTGGTCCTCCTTCTGAGTTTTTGATTCATTTTTCTAAACTTTCTAGGGTTTTTTAAATCCAAGAACTACGTATACATTTATTCCCATCCAATAATTAATATGCCTCTTATTTTATCAACGCATTATACATGGCATGTTTTTTTCACATGTTCCTGGAAGATTATTGGTGATGTATTAAAAAGTTAAGAATTTATTTTTTAACTACCCACTTGAATAAACCATTTTATTTATGATCATTTTAAATTAATTCCCATAGCTTCCAGGTTAAAATATACACACACACACACATAGGGTGCCAAAAATGTATACACATTTTAAGAAAACAAAAAACTGTATTAAATAAATGTATAAATATGTAATACTCAAGTCACATTTGAATTCTTCAATTT
The DNA here is from genome assembly GCA_963574655.1 of Perodicticus potto. NCBI lineage: Eukaryota > Metazoa > Chordata > Mammalia > Primates > Lorisidae > Perodicticus > Perodicticus potto. Next base: position 19,569 of record CAUYRH010135095.1, on the reverse strand, counting down.
CAAGAGATGCTCAGTGTGACTTGTATTTATCTTTTGTTATCAGAACATATTGAGTATTATAACTTTAATACAAATTTTTTCCTTTCTTAAGATGTATATACATTTTTGGGCATTCTCTATGTATATACACACACACACACACCTCCCTATATATGCATGTATGTATGTATATGTCTATAAATATACACATACATGTATAACTATATCTTTTATAAATAACAGTGATGATGAAGGTGATAATTTTGTCTCTTTATTTTTGTCTCCTTATTTCCCATATTTTTTTTTTATTTTGTTTTCTTTTCCCACTTACATTGACTAGGACTCCTAAAAATAGACATTCAGTAATGGTAGGGATAATGATCTTCTTACTTTCTTTGGATTAACTCTCCTGTTTCATTATTAAGCATAAGGCTGGTTGTTAGCTGTGTCTGATTTTGAAATCACATTAAGTAATTTTATTTACAGTCCTATTTTGCTAATAATTAATACATTAATAATCAAGGGAAGTATTATTGAAAAATTATAGGAAACAAACAACAATAGAAAAAAATCAAAAAACTCTGCTTCTCTTCTCCTAGCCTAGATGATTGATAGAAAAGTTCTTTCAAATAGTTGAAGAACAGGCAATTCTAGAACTTAGAAAAATGAAAACCTTCATAACTCTTTATACACAATGCAATCTTGATACTAAAACATAATGAAGCTGTCAGTTAGTTTTGAACTTGTAAGAAACAATCCCCAAATTTAATGGCTTCAAATAACAACCATTTATTCAACTCATAGTTCTGAGGGTCCATCAGTTGTGCTAGGTTTAGCTGGATGGTTCTTCTGCTACCCTTAGCTGGGCTCAGCCACATGTCTGCAGTCAGCTGCCAGTAAATTAGGCAGCTCTGCTTCTGTGAGTTGGATGGTTATCAGAACAGTGGAGCTGAACTGGGCCATGTGTCTGTCATCACTCAGCGGTCTAGCACAGCCTTGTTCACATAGTAGCTCAGAGTTCCAAGAGCAGCAAAAGGGCAAGCCCCAATGTGCAATCACTTTCCCAGTTTCTGCTTGCTTCAAGCTTGCTCTTGTCCTATTGGCCAAAGCAAGTCTTAAGTCAAGCCCCAAGCCCCTCCAAGTGGGAGGGCTTGGATACAAGGAGGTGTGAACACACTGGCCACTACCACAATAACATAAGAACCTAGGTCTGAAATGCCTGCTAAAAATATTAGCAAATTGAATCTAGACTAACATAATATAAACAAGTAGTGTTCATTCTAGGATGCAAAACGGTACATTAAGACATCTGCACTGTGCTGAATCAGAATAGGGGGCTTCAAGGGGCCTTGTCTTTTTCTAATCGGTGTTTCCACATGACCTGGAGGCCCAGAGAGGTGAAGCATGTCGCCCAAGGCCACACAGCCTCTTGGCAGAGGAACTGGGATATAGTCTGGTCTCCATAATCTCTACACGGTGCTCCCAGAAGGGGACTGTGGGTGACCGATCCAGCTTCTGATCCCCAAACCCTCATCCTTATGTGGATCTCACACTCACATCTTCCCATCCCAGGCCTCTGCCCCGTGTCTCCTTTGTAACGTTCTCCCCAGTGTTGCCCATGTGTTGGATCTTTCAGGCCTATAAGAGGAAGACCGAAGCAGCAAAAAAGGAATATCTGAAGGCTCTGGCCGCCTACAGGGCTAGCCTCGTCTCTAAGGTAACACTATACCTCCCGGGCACATCCCTGACAAGGTGGGGGGCCATTGAGGAAGGTAGTGGGAACTGGGGCCCACGGAGCAGCCAGCGCCACAGGTCTTAGGAAGGACAGAGGAGACCAGCACGGTCATGTCCACAGTGACTGGCGCTTTTCATGCCCCTCACTTCGTTGAATTGTTCCAAGACCCCAGCATGCAGAGGGGTTAAGCAGCTTACCTGAAACTACCCATTTTGTTAAAGTGGCTGTCCTAGGATTCAACCCAGGTTTTTCAGTGTTCCAATTTTGACCTTCACTCCTGAGAACTGATGAGGTTCAGGACATGCTACCCCAAAATGTGGCCTCTCATCACCACACTTTGTGCCTCCTCCTCTGTACTTGGCAGTGCAAGAGGCGAGGAATGGATGGAGAAGTTTGGCCCAGGGAGGGGCAGGTGTTGTCCTGGAAGCTGTCACAGGGGAGATGCACCTGTGCTGGGCCATCAAGGCTAAGTAAAGAGGGTGTTCAAAGTTGAGGGAATGGCACCTGGGCAGGCAGAGGCTGGGAGAATGGGTCGGCCAGGTGATGCTGGTTCCACTGGCCAGGCTGAGGAACATGGGTTTCCCCCGTGGGCAGAGGAGCTGGTTGGGTGGTCAGAGCCAACTGTACCTGGTTAGAGAACCAGGGCTGTGATAGAGGGCTGCAGAGCCACCTGACCTTACAGCCCTCGTTCCAGCTAATCCCTTTTCCCCAGTGATTGGTTTCTGTCTCTTTCCAGAGCTCCCCGGACCAAGGTGAGACCAAGAGCACTCAGGTGAACCCACCAGCCAAAATGCTGCCACCCAAGCAACCCTTGTATGCCATGCCAGGCCTGGCCTCCTTCCTGACACCATCGGACCTGCAGGCCTTCCGCAGCGGGGCCTCTCCCGCCAGCCTCGCCCGGACACTGGGCTCCAAGTCACTGCTGCCAGGCCTCAGCACATCCCCACCGCCGCCACCCTCCTTCCCACTCAGCCCCCCACTGCACCAGCAGCTGCCACTGACGCCTCACGCACAGGGCGCCCTTCTCAGCCCACCTGTCAGCATGTCCCCAGCCCCCCAGGCCCCTGTCCTGCCTACCCCCATGGCACTTCAGGTGCAGCTGGCGATGAGCCCCTCACCTCCAGGGCCACAGGTAAGCAGGGTGGAGTAGGAACATGCCCTTCTGTGACCCCACGTTGGAAGGGGAAGGGGCTTGGGATTTTAGATTCTGGCCCTATCACCAGACATGTGACCTCAGCCTTGGTACCTGGTCTCTCTGAGCCTCGGTAACCACATACATTGGTGACATGGGTCTGTACACCTGAGCTGAGACATAACTGTCGGTAGTGAATAGTTGACAGGTTGCCAGACTGATTCCTAGGCTATTCCAGGCCCTCTTTCCTGTGTACCTCATCCACCTCGGCTCCCTGACCCGAGGGGCTGAGGCTACCTTGGCTTCTGCCAGATCGGCCATAGTCCCTGCCCTCCCCAGAGCCTTCAAAGCCTAGCCCTGCTGACTGTGCCACGGAGACTGGTACAAGGGTCACACGGCTCAATGACTCCATTTTATAGATTGGGAAACTGAGGCCCAGAAAGGGAAAGGCCTGGGAAGCAAAGTTTGTCATCCCGATTCAGCTAAGACAGGGGCGAATATTTAGAAACATGCTGTGCTAGGGAAAGGAGGGTGCATCGAAAGCAGAGTGGACATTGTGTGTGGCCCAGAGGAAGTGTCTCCGCAGAGCACGGATGCCCTCAGCACAGGGTCCGCCCGGCCCCAGCTGCCTGGGACAGTGAACCCCTCGTCTCTCCTCAGCTCACCGTGTCCCCCCTCCTCTGCAGGACTTCCCTCACATCTCTGAGTTCCCCAGCAGCTCAGGACCCCGCTCTCCGGGCCCATCCAACCCCACGAGCAGCGGGGACTGGGACAGCAGTTACCCCAGCGGGGAGTGCGGCATCGGCACTTGCAGGTCAGTCCTCTCCTGACACGCTGTGATCCTGCCTCTGTCCCGCCAGCACAGGGAGAGTGGGAGCAGGGGTGCCCAGGGGAACGCAGACCCAGGCACAGCCCTGCGGGGGAGCGGAGGGGGCTGCGTAGAGTCTTTAGGAGAGGACACGCAGTCGGGTAGGCCCTGGACCAGTGGTTCTTAACCTTCCTAATGCCGCGGCCCTTTAATACAGTTCCCGTGGGTCCCGACCCACAGGTTGAGAACTGCTGCCCTAGACACTGAGGCTGCTTGGGAAATGAGGCTTGTCTTCGGTTTTGCTTTTTTCGCTCCTTCCATCCTGATTTTTCCCCAAATGCTTCCCTGTGACACTCAGAGATGGGTCCTGTGTCTTAGGCCAGGTCCCCTAGAGGCAGAGCCTGAGGCAGCTGGACGAGGTGCCCTGGGTCCTGTGTTGAGGAAGAGTTTCCAGGAGAAAGGGGTGCAGGAGGCAGACAGGCCGGGGGCAGGAACCCAGCTTCCGCCTGGATCCACAGGGCTCCTTCTTGGTGCTTCCAGGCCCCCTGCCCTGCACCCTTAGCCTTTCAGACTGGTGCCAACTGCCCTTCCTGGATCTGTGCCACCAATGGAGGCACCTTTCCTTTCAGCAGGAGAGGGCAGCACAGGAGGTCCATGTGCTCCTTCACCCACTATCCATGGCCAGCCCTGGGGCATGTGGTGCCCAGCAGCTGTCCCGGCGACAGCGCCACACCCTGGAGGGTGCGGCACTTGTGTTTGGTGGCCATACCTGCTGCTCATGCCAGCTGCCCCTGGTCTGAGCCCTGGGCCTCCCAGTGCAGGGTTCCGCGCTCTGCCGAGGCCCCCAGTGCTCCTGAGCACTGTGCAGGGTAACGCGGCACGCGCCCCCCTTTCCAGCAGGCCGGGGGAGAGGTTCTGTGTGGGGGAGCAAGGATCCCCGCCCCACACCCCGAGCAGGTGCAGACCCTCCTACCGCAGCCCTTCCCCTCACAGCAGGAGGAGGGGGATGTCTTTAGTGGACAGCAAAAAGTGTCGGAACTTCCTAAGGTCGGCCCCTCATCCCCAGCGTGGAGGCCAGACCACAGCAGTGCCCTATTTGAAAAACATAAAAATCACCTTAATTCCATTTAAAATTTACAAATTAAAACCCGACATGGGGGCAATGGTGACATTGGAAGGACAGACGCACTGCCTCCCTTCCTCCCAGAGCTGAGGACCAGGGGGTCCTTACTGGGGTTCCAGGAGGGGGTTGGCTGTTCTTGGTGGGTGGTCCGGGAGGCCCTGGGCCACATGTGCCTCCTTCACCTGCTGAGGGGCTGCCAGATCCAGGGTGGGGGTAAAGGGCCAGAGTGCAGAGGTTCTGGGGCTCCCCAGGCTGGGGTGGGCTCAGCGGCTCTGACAGCCCCTCCTCTCTCCCACAGCCTGCTCCCCAGGGATAAATCGCTCTACCTCACCTAAGCTCACCTCCCCCTGTCCCTGAGGCTCGCTGGAAGGGCACTGCTCCGGGCCTGAAGGGCTGACAGCAAAAAAAGAGGCCTTGGCAGGAGGCAGGGTGACCGAGCTGAGAGAGCAGTGACACCCCAATGCCCCCTGGCTGAGTCTCGCCCTTGACCTCCCACCGGACTGTGCAGAGGCAGCCCACTGCCCGCTGCCAGCCCAAAGAACCCGCAGGAACCTTCTGCCTGCCGACCTGCTTGCTCCAGGGTAGCTGTGGACCCCGCCCCTCACCCTGCACATGGTACCCTACATCTGGACGCCTGGCCCAGCCCCAGCCCACCCGGCTGCCTCTGGCGGGGTCTCTTACCAACAGGCAGCCGCCCCAGATGTGTAGGCCAGGGGCCCGCCACGATGGACACGCACATGTGGTTTTCCCGTGTGAACAAAAGATTACGAAACCCTATAAACTATTGGCTCTGTGTAAGTAGTTGGCTAAGTGTTTTAGAACTGTGCTGAAGACATCTGTAAGATTATTTTGTGGGGGAAAAAGTAGTTTCCTCTAAGGTAAAAAGCATTTTATATGACCCTTAGCACATTGTTTTTAAGTTTTATCTTAAGGGAGACCTGCACAAAAGTGGCCGCCAAACCGTTTCATCGTCTGCACAGCCAGAACCGGACAATTGTAGCCACCCACAGAGGACTGCTGTTTCCTTTGAACCATCTGTCCATCTGTTTAAAGTTGCCAATGATGATTTTTGTCTATTTACGGAGAGACCTTGAGAACAAAGTTGCAGCCTATCATAACGTGTGTGTGGTTTTGGGGTTTGGTTTTGGTTTTGGTTCTTGACGTTGTTTGCAGCTGTTTCCTGGCCCTGGCGAATGTCTGTGTCGGTGCCCAGTGCTTCTCTCAAATCTCTTTGTAATAAAACTTCGGAAAAGTTGAAAGCAAGTCTGTGTCTTCTTGTGCTTGGCCAGCCCGATTAAGGCCTCCTGAAGTGACGTTTGGTGGTGGCTCGGCCGGGACAGAGCCTCTCACGGCAGATTTTCCTTTTGGGGACAAGTTTCACTTGCCATTCCCCAGCCCATGGGGGCTTGTGAGAGGGGGGACGGGGCCGCCCTGACCTCAGTCTTGCCTGTAAAGGAGTAAGAGACCAATGGTGCAGAGCCACGGGGCTCTCATGATGGTGGCTAGAGAGCCGCCACATGGGAGCCTGCATCAGCAGGTGACAGTGGCGACCCTTGTCCCCGTCCCCCCAAGGCCTCCCAGATTGGTGGAGGTGAGGGCGTCTGGTAGCTTCTTCAAACCTGAGTATAGGGAGCATCCTAGACAGGGGACTCTATAAACCAGGTTTCCCAGTAGATGTTACATCATGGTACTTTTAAAAAAAGGAATAATGTGACGACTTTACACCTAGAAAGATAACAGGTGCCTGGTGTGAAGAAGTCAGTGGGAGGCTGCTGGGGACACAGCTGCTCCAAGGTGAAGGGAGGTGCCCTGGTCCCAGCCAAGCCCATGACCATGACAAAGGAGCCCCCAAGAAGCCCCCATATTCATGAGACTCTCTTAGGGCCTCCTATTCTCCACTCGTGGTCACTCCCTCTTTCCAGGTGACAGCCCAGGAGCGGGGCACAATTTCTCTGTGAGCAGTTTCCTCACTGGAGGGCATTCTGTAATCCACTTTGGAAAAAGAAGAAAGGAAACCCAAACAAACAAAAACAACCTGCCATCACGTCAGCGGCGGCGCCGCATTGTGGAACATAAATATTTCATGTGGTTATAATTTCCTTCCCTGCGTGGAACGTGTCAGTAACACGGTAATGGCTTAGACAGTTTAAGATCTGACTTGGGCGGCGCCTGTGGCTCAAAGGAGTAGAGCGCTGGTCCCATATGCCAGAGGTGGTGGGTTCGAACCCAGCCCGGGCCAAAAACTGCAGGGAAAAAAAAAAAAAAAAAAAAAGGATCTGACTCCTGCTTTTACATTTAAGAAAACAGTGGCATTAGGATCCTTGCAGATAGCTCAAAACACAGTTTCTGAGGGGGGCATGCTGCCACCCCCATGGCTGCACCAGGGACTCAGGCATCCTTTGGGAGTGTCCGGGCACCAACACTGCCTCTCAGTTGCATTGCACCCCAATCAGAATCTCAGTGCCTGCAGGTATCAGGGGCTATTGTGCAGATGCATGCTGTGGCCCCAGAGAGTGGGGTGCCATGATGGACCCAGCCAAAAAGCTGCTTTCAGGGTCACGGAGTGGACACTGACCGTCTGGTCTGTTCAGATGGCCATAGACCAATAGCTCATCACGGAAGAAAGGTGCTATTCACGGTTCTGGATGCCAGGAAGTCCAAGGTCTAGGCAACAACAGACGCGGTGTCTGGTGGGGCCCACTTCCTGGTTCATAGATGTCCACTTGGCAAGAGGGCCGAGGGAGCTCTCCGGAGTCTGTTTTATGTGAGTGGAATCTCAGTGGGGACGGCTCTGCCCTCGTGACCTGATTGTCTTCCAAAAGCCCCACCTCCGAATGCCATCATACTGGAGCCACAGACCTCTACTTAGGAATTTTGGGAGGACATAGACATTCTGGCCAGAGCCCAGCTGCAGCAGGAGCTGCTGGCATCCCACCCAGGCCCCTCTGCGGACCTGAGCCCACCTACCCTCTGAGTTCACAGCTACTTCACAGCTGCCCTGTTCCTGTCAGTGCCCAAGATTGGGAGGTTGTATCCCCTAAGGACCACATAGTGCAGAAGCCAGCCTGGTGGCACGGTGTGCACCTGCAGTCCCCGGAGGGATGAGGCTGGAGCCCAGCTGCAACATCACCCTCACTTAGCTTCTCCTTGTACTGTGCTCCGAGGATTTTACTTCCCTTCTAAGAGCACCACTCAGCTCGTCCCTTGAACCAGAATCCCCACCTGAGGCTCTGTGTGTCTGTGGGAAGGGACCCCAGACACCAGCTGAGTACAGTGGGGCCACATCAGTGATGCACCACAAGTCACTGGCTCTGGCCTTAAACCTGCAAACCGGCAAAGGCAAGACTTGCAGTGTCCGAGCACAAGCCGAGCCTCCCCCAAGGGACGTCCTCTTTCCTGGGAAGCAGTCGTGTGCTCCATTCTTTCTGTTTCCTCCTGCAGTGATGATGGCAACAGCCACGGAGCCACCAAGAGCCCGATGCCACATCCCCTACAACAGCCCTGAGGTCCCTGCCCTGCTCCTGTTTGCAGTGCCTGTGCCCCCAAAGCTGCCGCCCTGAGTCTCCCAGCCCTGTCGTGGACCAGGCACTCCTGCAGTGGCAGCATCCTCCACCTGGCAGGGCCAATCTGCACTCAGAGGCCCACATCTCAACGGCACATGTCATCGCTGGACCCCAGAGCAACAGCCCTGACATTGTGAGAACCTTTAACTCCTCCCCGCTGTAGCCTGACCCCACTGTCCAGGGAGCTGGTGCTGGAAGCACCACCACTTACCCTTCCCAGTGCCAGGTGCCTTCTTCAGATTCCTTCATCTCCCACCTCTGCCTTCAGGCACATCGGGGCCCGAGCAGGAGGCCCGACTCAAGCCGAGGCTGAGACTCCTGCCCCAGGAGGAAGGTGTGACCGAGCCCAAGATTGCCCAGTGGAAGGAGACATAAATTTCCATATCAGGCTGGAATGTGGGCAGGATGGCATGGGTTAATTTTTTGATTAATTTTCAGAGTCCATGATGCTAAAATTCAATTTATTCCCTCAGCAAGAATACAAACAACCGAGCCGCTGCTCTTTGCTCGGCCCCCACGGAGGTGCCACATAGAATCAGACACAGATCCAGCCCTCCAAGCTCTTGAGGTCCAGTCGGGAAGGCGGGGAAGGAAAACATAATTTCGTAATTAATGAAACATTGCTAACTTGATATTAGAATCCATAAAATATAAAATTAAAACGACCATGCCACCCGCGCAAGAAGGAAGTGTCAGGGGAATGCAGAAAAGGGGCGCCTGGCCCCAGTGGGGTCTTGGAGGCTTCCCTGGTGACATCTGGGCTACGCCCAGACCAGTGACTAAGGTGGGGTTAAGACTGACATGTGCCCCACTTTCCCAGCCCCAGACCCCCAGAAGCTGTGGCCCTGTGATTGTGACTGTCATCAAGAATTTTGGAGACTTCTCACTAGAAGAAGCTGAGCCCCAGCTCAGGGCTGTGGCTGCCCTCAGGTTGAAGCACCCTCATGCGAGGTGCTTATCACCGAGAGCTGGACCTCTGCAGCCGTCTCCTGGGGCTCCAGTCCTGACTCCCAGCGTGGTGATGCTGTGGGCTGGCACACGTATGGATAGTGTGAGCGTGGAGGTGAGAGTGTGTGTTTCATGTGACGGGACTGAGCTGTGTACGTGTGACATCGGCGTGTGTTTGCATGTAGTGGTAGTATGGTCTTCCACGCCTGTGGTGTGCTTGGCGAATGCAGGGTGTATGTATATATGTGTAGCTGGTGTGCATGTGTGATGGCACACTCACATGCACATACAGGTGTGTGCCCACACATACCACACACACACATCAAACCCACATAGAGCACCACACAAACATACATAGGAGCACATGCATAGCTCACATGTGAACAGCACATGGACACACACGCCATGCATGCCACATCCACACATACCATGCAAGTCCTCAGCACGCACGTGTAAACAAGCACACCACGTTCATACTCACAAGCCCACCACATACACACACATCCCCCACATCCTCACCCCCTGGACACACAAGTGCACCCGGGGCACACATGCCCATGGCATGCACACGTACCTGCTTTCACACACAAAAACCACACTGTGCATCCCGGCATGCAGCATGTGCACACACACGCATCAGTTAGCATAGGAATTATCAGTTCTAGAAAGTTCCAAAGAGTTCGCATGCAAGAATGATCTGATGTGCTAGTATAGGTTCTAGGGTTTTTAAAAAATTGCTCGGCTCTGCGCCTCTGGCTCAGCGGGCTAAGGCGCCAGCCACGTACACCTGAGCTGGCGGGTTCGAATCCAGCCCGGGCCCGCCAAACAACAATGATGACTGCAACCAAAAAAATGGTCGGGCGTTGTGGCGGGCGCCTGTAGTCCCAGCTACTTGGGAGGCGGAGGCAAGAGACTCGCTTGAGCCCAAGAATTGGAGGTTGCTGTGAGCTGTGATGCCATAGGACTCTACCCAGGGTGACAGCTTGAGGCTCTGTCTCAAAAAAAAAAAAAAATGCTCAACACATCAGTTGTTACTCAGCTCTGCTTCCCAAATTGCCCAGAACTAACAACCCCAAGTCTACTTGATGCCGAGAGCCATTGTTCAGCGAGTCAGAGGCGCTGTGACCTGAAGGTGAAGAGAGGGCTTTGGACACAGCTACCTGGGAGAATATTGACTCAACTGCCTACAGATTGTAGGAGCTTAGGCAAGTTTCTTTTTGTTTTGTTTTTTTGAGACAGTCTCACTTTGTCACCCTTGGTAGAGTGCGGTACTGTCATAGCTCACAGCAACCTCAAACTCTTGAGCTCAAGTGATTCTCTTGCTTCGGCCTCCCGAGTAGCTGGGACTGCAGGTGAATACCACAATGCCTGGCTATTTTTAGAGATGGGAGTCTCACTCTTGCTCAGGCTGGTCTTGAACTCCTGAGCTCAGGCAATCCACCTGCCTCAGCCTCCCAGACTGCTAGGATTACAAGCGTGAGCCACCTCACCTGGCCTATTAGGCAAGATTCTTAACTTCTCCATTTCCTCATATGTAAGTTGGGGATAATAGTCTCATCTTCAAATGGTTGTTGTACCAATGAGTTAATATGTGTAAAGTTTTTAGAATAGTATTATTATTATCATTATTATTCAACCTCCACACCAGAAAGTCAAGTTCCTTGCATGATGTGCTAGGCTGTGCTGTGGTAGCAACTCCTGCCATCTCCGTGGCTTCCCCTGGAACTGTTTATTTCACTCTGGTCCTGATGCTTTTGGCTGGTTCTCCTCCAAGCCTCTGAGAGCACTTGGGGTTCCAGGGTTCTTCTCTCCAGTGGCTCTGCCACCCCCTGGGCCCTCAAGTCCTCCCCTGGGTTCTCTGCTGCAGCCAGCCAATGACCAGTGAGCAGAGGACTACGCAGAAGATCTGGGAACAAGGCCTGGATGTGGCACGTGGCACTGCTTCCCATTATCTGATGGGAAATGGAACCTCCCTGGAGGAAAATGCAAGTTTGGGCATTCACAGCAATGCTTTGCCATATACTACGACAAATTTCCAGATGAAGAGCACATTGCCCAGAGAGGTCAAGGTTCTTGTAGGAAGTCATTTATGTTATATGGAGCTGAGAACTAAAATGACATCTATCAGACCCCAAACCTACCTTCTTTCCAAGTTTCTTACACTTGCACACAGGAGGCTGAGATCTCAGACGCCAAAGTCTTGGGGCTTGACTTGCAAATGGTCCCCAGCTCATCACGTTACACACAACCCTAGTAAGTTTGCCTTTCAGCCATTAGCAGTTCAGCAAGAAAATCTCTTCTGGTGAGAAGTGATGAGAGTGAGGACAGACAGCAAAATGATGAAGCAGATATAAGAAATCAGGAAACTTGCAGGTCCGGGGACATTCAGCGTAGGATCAAACTGTCCTACACACACGCACTGCCCCTGCAGGCACTGGCACAAACACTTCAGTTCAGTATACTTTAATGTTGGGTCTACAGCATTTGGGGAAGAATTTCATCTAGCCAGCTTATAATTCTTTCTTAAGTTTCAACACTTTGGGGGGAACACGTATGGATGATTGGACACATTTATTTCTGCAAAATGGCTTCCATCCTGGCAAAGTGAACCAGATGAGCTGTCGCTGTCCTTCAAATGAACAGGTGTGTGCGCTGTTCAACGAGAGAGATGGGTTGGTCTGGATTGTAAACCCCAGCAGGGCAGGACCAGAGAGGCTCCAGGCACCTTGAAGGCTGCACTGCAACTGACAAGAGGCAGAGAGCTGTGGGCGGCAACAGACTTGGGGCTTAGGACCAACCATCCCCTTCCTGACTGTGACACCTGGAGACCTGATTCCCTCATATGAAAAATGGTGGTGGTAACAGCCATAATTTTAACTAATTATCACTATTATTCAATGAGAATATCTGTGCGAATTACCTGAAAGAATTTAATAAACATCATTTGGCTATCTTTCTCCAGGCCTTGCATTTCTCATCCCACAAAACAGTTGTTGGCATCACAGGGATGGTGTGCGTGATGCTGTCTGGCTCCTAGCAAGTCACATTCGTGTTTATTATTATTATTATGTGGTTTTTTTCTTTTGGTCTCCTGGACTTGAGAGTCAAGAGACCAAAGTCACCCTTAATCTCTCTGTCCTCCATCTCACTCTGCATATGGGGGTCCTGCTGCGCCCCTCCTCTCCCCTTCTCCCCCTCACCCCATTCAGCCCCACGATAATTGGTCCAGCTATCAGAAGGCACCACCTGCTCCTCTCTCTGCCCTCCTAGCTTTGCTGGTATTTGACGGTCTAACCTCGGAGCTGCTTCCCAGTGGAGGAAGGCTGCCCTCTAGCGGTTCCTGTTAAACATAAAACCAGGTCCGTAGGCATCCGTTCAACATTGAATGAACTCATGTCAAGAGCCAGGTGCTGAGCTTGGTGCCTGGGACAAAATGATAAGAGAGGGCAGGCAGGTCCCTGCCCTTTGGGGATCAAGATTAGCAAGAGAAATAAGCATTAAACAAGGATGCCCACAGAAACAGAGATTAAAGATTGTCATGCTACCAAGAAGGGGCCTGAATAAGAGTGGGTCCTGTTTTATATTGGGATTTAGTGTCCTGGTGGCCCCTCACCCTGCCTACAGTCATTTTCTTACATGGGAAAGCATGTGGGAGCCGGCTGGGACAGATGCACTGTTCATTTTTCTTGTTGCCACCCAGCCAGGTTCATCTGCCTGTGGCCTAAGAGAAAGCCAATGTCCAGAGACAGCAGGTTCACAGCAGAGAAGGGGTTTATTCCACACAGCACTAAGCAGGGAGACGGGAGAATTTTCTCAAATCCGCTGCCCCAAGAATTGGGCAGATAGGATTTATAAAGGCAGTTTGGTGGGCAGAGGGTTAGGCAATCAGGGTCTGTAATTGCTGGTCTCAGAACAGGGACGGAATCCGCAGTCCTTCGATAGGGCCACTGTCTGGGTGGGTCAGCCAGGCCACTGGAGTATAGTTCCTTGGGAGGAGGGCTGAGACCAGCTGGGTCAGTTTCTTGTTCTGGATGGGTCCGTCTATCAACTGGAATGCAGGACCTGGAAGGTGTCTCAGAAACTGCCTCAATGTTCTTCCGAACAGGTGATAATATTTATGGAGAAAAGTTAAAATTCTTTACAGCTACCTCATGTGCTCTCTAGAGTGGCAATTATAGAGACACAACAAGGGGACAGTAGCTGATTATTATCACTATTTCAGCTATGTCTGTCCCTTCACAGAGGGAGTTGGGGGGGCCCTTACTCTAGAACTCGACTTGCACCTCCCCACCAATTTGTAAGGGTGATTTCACTCTTAGCCCTGGGGCAGAGTGTGCTGGGCTGGGTGGGGGATGTTTGCTCCCCCTGATCCCAGTCGGATTTTTCAACACTGCAGCCTCTTTCCCCTCAGCCAGGGGCCCTGGTCACCCATCCTGGGCAACTTGGAATGTTCCAGGTTAAGTGGAGAGAGACACCTGCCATAAAGCACTTAGATTCCCCTGGGCCAGCCCCAACAACAAACACAGAAACTAAACCAAGTTCACCAACCAGATGCAGCCTCCAAGCATCTAGCCTGCGACCTTTACTGAGGACATAGTTAAGAACATGGGCTTTGAAAACAGACACACAAGCTGGGTACGGTGGCTCATGCCTGTAATCCCAGCACTTTGAGGGGCTGAGGCAGGTGGATTGCTTGAACTCAGTAGTTTGAAACCAACCTGAGTAAGAGGGATACCCCATCTCTACTAAACATAGAAAAGAGCTAGCCGGGCATTATGGTGGGCGCCTGTAGTCCCAGCTACCCCGGAGGCTGAGGCAAGAGGATTACTGAAGCCCAAGATTTTGGGTTACGTGAGCTATGCTGACATCACAGAACTCTATCCCGGGCGACAGAGTGAGACTCTGTCTAAAAAAAAAAAAAAAAAAAATAGGAACAGACACACAAACCTATCCACTTTTTTTGCAGTTTCTGGCCAGGACTGGGTTTGAACCCGCCACCTCTGGCATATGAGGCTGGCGCCCTACTCCTTTGAACCACAGGCACCACCCCAAACTCACCCACTTTTAAATTTTAGCTTCTCTGTGAAACACAGAGCTGTGTGAGGAATACATGAAATAAAGCATGCTTATCTTAGGGCATGGAATATAGTAAGCGATTATTAATATTACCATAGCTATTATTATTGTGGTAAATCAGAATTAATAACGGTGATTTTTAAAAAGCCAAAAGCAGCCCTCTCCTTGAGAATAGTGATGAATGCACTTCTGTGTGGAGTCATGGCGGCACCTAGTGGTAGCATTAGGAACTGCAGTGCAGTTTAGCAAACTTAGCAGACCAGTTGGGAGCCAGGTAGAGATTTGGAGCCAGACAATTTGGTTTGAATCCATTTCTGCCATATGCGAGTAACACGGGTCAATCACCTCTACGCCTAGCCTCCATGCTCAACCTCCCTTCGAACAGTCTCGACTCATGGAATGGCTCTGAAAGTTTAATGGACGAGTTATATCACCTGGCATGCAGTAAGTCCTTAATAAGTGCTGACAATGATCCCAAGGTGGCCCTGGCATGATCCCACCACTCAGAACATCCCTGGCACCACAACATCCTTCCCCTTTGTGAGAAGGAGAAATAGGTGGGTGCTTTGTTGTTATTATTTACTTTTTATTGTATTGGGTGGCGGCTGGTAGAGGTTACTTTGGTCTGGATTCCCTAACCAAGATAGATAGATAGATAGATAGATAGCTTGATCCCTGCATGCACCAGAAATTTACCGAAGCCAAGTACTCCTTTGGATTAGGCATTAGGCTTTGCTCTATCCAGACTTCTCCGGTGGAGATGTGTTTTCCAGCTGTCCCCCTCCCTGATAGGAATCTCCTGGGGGCCAACGGAGTAGGGGATACTGTGTTGTTATTGCCATTGCCACTAGTTGGATCCTCTACCCTGCTCACCCCTCTGCCCACCTGCAGTTGGGGCCTGCTGAGCTGGCTGCCTATCTTCTCAGAGGCCAGGGCTGCCCTCAGGCTGACTGAGGACAGGACAGGGAGAAGTGGGGACTGCAGGGTCCCTCCCCATGGCCCTGCGGAGCAGCGGCCTCTAGCTCCTTCCGCACGGTGGTGGGGGCACAAACACACTGCTAGTGCCTCCTTACAAGGTCCTCGGCTCTTTTCCAGCAATCTGCAGCACCATCTAAAAACCCAGGAACAGGGACCATCACACGTTATCTTCTCTTGCCGCCGGATGGAGAATTACAGATAGGAATAACCACTCACCTCTGCAGAATCCTGTGTGCTGGAGGCTGTACTGAGCACTGCAGACCAGTCACCTCACTTCGTCATCTCACCAGCCCCAAGAGGGAGGCAAAATAATTATCTGCATTGTACAGATGCGGAAACTGAGGCTCAGAGGGGTGAGTGTCTTGCCCAGGGTCACAGAGCTAGAAAGTGGTGGAGCCTGAGGGCACACGGGCAGTCGGAAGCCTGTCCCTTCCTTGTGGTAGCATATCTGCCCAGTGGAGAGCCTTGCCTGCCCCCCCTAAATTCAGGGCCTGCTGCTCACTGACCAAGATTCAACCCACTAACTGTCAGACTGATCATAAATGAACATAAACAAATCTTTGAACTGAGTCCCTTGACCAACCCTGGTGAATGTAACTGGCCAAATGTGTGTCGGGTCATAACCAACTGATGAACCAACAGTTGGCTTGGCAAAGTTACAGGCTGACCAATCTTTGCTTTTTATTCACATGAGATATTAATTTTTAGTTTTAGAATTTTAAATTTTAAAAAAAATGGAGTATAATTTACATTCTCGAAAATGCCAGGATGAAGGAGTTTTGACAGATGCCTCTTCACCACCCTCCCAGTCAAGATACAGAACATTCCCTTGCCCCAGAAATCCCCTACTCTGCTTTCCAGCCCCTCCCTGCGCCCCCTGCCCCAGGCAACCATTGCTCTGATTTCTATCTCTATAGAAATTTCTAGAATTTCTTATAAAAACAAGCATTCGGTATGTACTATTTGTGTGTCTGCTTCTTTGACTTAACACATTGGTTTTTAAACCCATCCACGTTGTTGCTTGCATGTCTGTAATTTGTTCCTTTCTGTTCCTGAATAGAATTCCACCATGAGAAACAGAGCACAGTTTGTTTTTCCATTCCCCTGTTGATAGGCATGTGTGTTGTTTCTAGTTTTTGGCAATTATGTCTGAAGCTGCTATGAATATTCTTGTACAAGTCTTTTGGACATATGTTTTCATTTATTTTGGGTAAATACGTGGGAGTGGAAATACTGGATCATAGGGTAGGTATATATTTAACTTCCTTAAAAAAAGGAAGAAAGCAAGAAAGAAAAGCTGCCACTGTTTTCCAAAGAGGGTGCACGGCTAGTCAACCAATTTTGGCTCTTCATCTGATAAGCTAGAATTACCTGCCAACTGACCTCCTTTCCAGACCAATACCATGTGACTAATCAGCTGGGCTTCCAGGGACTGGAACGGCTCCCAGAGACAGGCTGGGTGCTGACCAGAAGCAAAGGATGAAATTTGGGAAGTTGCCTGGCTGGCTGGCCAGCTGCCCGCCTCCTGCTCGGGTTCCTACAGACTTCTAGTGGGAGGGCATCCCTGCCCCCTCTAAGGAGGCCTTGACAAGATGCTTTCTCAGTTCCTCACATCAGGTGAGTAAAAGATGACCCCGAGGTACCCTGAGGTTGCAGGTGGCCAGGGGAGGTGGAGGAAGAAGGCAGGACCTCTCTAGATCTGACTACAGCTCTGTGCTTGGGTGTGAGCTTAGAACCCCAGGGTGCACCTCAGGTCGGAGAGAGGGAATCATCCAGCCTACGAGAGTGTGGACAGAGCTGTTGATAGCTGCCCAACCTTGGCCTAGTGTCAGTTACTCATTGCTGTCTAACAACGTACCCCACAACTTAGGGCTTAAAAAATAATGCTATCTCATGATTCTGTGGCTTGACTAGATGGTTCTCCTGTTCCATGTGGCTGTCTGGGGCACTGGGACAGTTAGAGCTGGGGCATCCGAGATGGCTTTTCTCCTGTACCCAGAGCTCAGCTGGGATGGCTGGAACATCTGGGGTTGACCAGGCATCTCTTTCTCTTTCCAAGTGGCCTGTCTGTGAGGCGAGCTTGGGCTTCCTCACAGCATGGTGGTCTTAGGGGCACTGGACTTCTTACGTGGTATATTGGGCTGATCATACCTGTGCTCCAATAAAAGTTTATTGATGACACTGAAATGTCAATTTCACATAATTTCTCACTTGATGAAATAGCCTTCCTTTGTTTCCCACTCTAACCATCAAAAGATATAAAAATCATTCTTAATTTACATAAGCCCACCAACCATATTTTGCCAGCCCCTGATATACACAAAGGGCTCTACTCTTCTGAATGTGGCCTTGTTTGGCTGAGTACAGTAGACCCAAAGCAGGCATGACTCAAATCTGTGCAGCTGGGAGAGTATTTTTAAATGCAGCTACAAAGTTGTCCTAAATATCCTATGTATTTGCAATTGCCAACTTGTTAGGTAAGAGCTGGCAGGATGTAAGGGCGAGCATTCCACTCCCTGCCCTAATGGACATTTTTACATCCTGACCTATAGGAGGCCTCAGAGAAAACAATGGCCGAGAATAAGGAAAAAAAAAAAAAAAACAGTTACTGGTGGAGATCAAGGTCCCTATCTACCACCAAGAGAGAGTGGAAGGTAGAAGTTAAAATTGTGGGCCCTGAAGTTAGGCTGAATTACTCAGGGTAAATTATGTAACTTTCTGGCCATCAGTGTCCCAGTGCGTATAATGTGGATAATGATAGAGTCCGCCTAATTATACTGTTGTTAGGATTAAATGTTATTCTACATTTAAAATATTTAGTGTCTGCTTGTTAGATTTTGTGTAGTTGTTATTTTCACTATCTCCATTATCTATTCCGGGATAAAAAAAAAGCAAAAGGAAATAGAAGAGCAATTTGTACAATTAACCCCTAAAGAGAGTCAAAGAATTAATGGAAGAGATGAGAAAAACTTAATCAAAAAGAAATAAGACGGCAGAACCCGTAGCTCAGTGGGTAGGGCACCGGCCACACACACCCAGCCTGCTAAAACAACAATGACAACTGCAGCAAAAAAAAGCCGGGTGTTGGGGCAGGCACCTGTAGTCCCAGCTACTTGGGAGGCCAAGGCAAGAGAATAGCTTACACCCAAGAGTTTGAGGTTGCTGTGAGATGTGACGCCACCGCATTCTACCGAGGGCGACTTAGTGAGACTCTGTCTCAATAAATAAATAAATAAATAAATAAATAAGAACTTGCAATAAATTCAATGTGGGCTCAATAAAAAGACTTTCTGGAAGGTTAAAAAGTTTCCAAAATTAAAAGAAATATCCAGGCTCGGTGCCTGTGGCTCAAGCGGCTAAGGCGCCAGCCACATACACCTGAGCTGGTGGGTTCAAATCCAGCCCAGGCCTGCCAAACAACAATGACGGATGCAACAAAAAAAATGACTGGGCATTGTGGCAGGCGCCTGTAATTCCAGCTACTTGGGAGGCAGAGGCAGGAGAATGGCTTGAGCCCAGGAGTTGGAGGTTGCTGTGAGCTGTGATGCCACAGCACTATACCCAGGGCGACAGCTTGAGGCTCTGTCTCAAAAGAAAAGAAATATCCAATACTTCAACGGAAATAAATGATTGTTTTGAACAGGTGACCATGAGAAACATAAGACACTTGGAAGGCAGGTCCAAAATGCCCAGTGAGTAGAACCGAGGGTCAAGGAGAACACAGAACTAGAGAGAGAAGGGGAATGAATCATATTTGAGAAGACACGGCCCGTGAGCAGAAGGCTTGAATTGTCACACAGAAAGAGCACGTTGTTTACAGGAGTGGTTTAATTAATTAAGACATACTCTGTTTAAATTTTCAACACTGAATTTTAGGAGGAAATCTTACCAGATTTCAGAGGGAAAAACAAAGGAGGAGTTCACTCAAAAAACAAAAGGAGTAAACCAGACTCCTCATTGTGATGCTGTCACCCACGAATACTCTGCAGAGCCAGGGAACAGCTGATGACGTGGGAAAGAAGAAAGTCATCCTCAGGGGGTGTTAGCCTGCCCCGGCCAGCGGGGGGTTCAACAAGGGCCCGAGGGGAAGTCAACCTGGATGAGAGACAAACCAGACACAGAGAAGGAGACCAAGTCGAGAATCTGATCAAGGTCTCAAATTTTATTTTTTACGATGCAGCTTATATAGGGTTTAGAAGGAGGAAGTAGCCCTTAGTCGACGTGACC
>CAUYRH010135090.1:0-24867 GCA_963574655.1 Perodicticus potto | reverse complement strand
TGAAATGTTTTCATCAAACTGTTTAACATACCCTTCATGGCATTTTCTTAGTTATTGTATGAAGACATTTGTATTCTGCATTTAGTAAGTTTCGCCTGTACCCTTCTAAGATGCACCGTAGGTGTGGCCCCACCAATTACCCTCTCTCCACCCCAGCCTCCCCCCTCCCCTCCCTTCCCATATTCTTATGCTATAGTTGGGTTATAGCCTTCATATGAAACTTTTAAATTAGCTTCATAGTAGGGCTGAGTACATTGGATACTTTTTTTTCCATTCTTGAGATATTGGATTTTATTATTAACAAGAAATCATCGTCATTGTTTGAAGGGACATTCAAGAAAGGATATAAGGGAGCTAGTTTTGTTTCAAATGTCTGTATCAACTATTGACTTGGAAAGTAATGTTGCATAAAATAAACTAGAACAAAAGTTAAATTTCCTAAGCCTTAATTTTTCTATTAAGAAAGAGGATAGCTGAGTCCTAGCACTCTGGGAGGCTGAGTCAGGATGATTTCTTGGGGTCAGAAATTGGAGACCAGCATGAGCAAGAGCAAGACCCTGTCTCTCCAAAAATAGGGAAATTAGCTGGGTATTGTGATGCACCTGTGGAGTCCCAGCTACTTGGAAGGCTTAGGCTGAGGCTTTAGCCCAGGAAATTGAGGTTGCAGTGAGCTATGATGATGCCACTGTACTCTAGCCTGAGTAACAGTGTGAGCCTCAGTCTGAGCTGTGGGAAGGAAGAGGTATCTATTGGTGCCACAGAAGTTCTGATGCCTTACCTTCACTGCATGCATATTTTTAAGCTACTTTTCAAGTGGGATTAAGTAAGAGCCCTGATCTCAGGACCTGGCAGTCAGGTCTCATCTCAGCCCCACCCTGGTCCACACTGTGTGATTCAGGAAAGTTATACAACCTCTCTGAATTTGCTTCGTCTTGTGTAAAATGAGGTCTTTGGGGAAGACAATTTTTGCGCTATGGATCAAATGAGGAAATGTAAAAAATCATAAGTTTAACTCACACACCTGCAATATGCAATATGCAATGATAATGAATAATTTTATTTTGTTCTAAATATCTGGTTCTCCATGGATTTTATGACCTTCAGTGCAGCACGTCCACTCCCAGTGGACAAGAGAATAGAAAGTTTCTAATAGGAAAGACAGTGAGTGGTGACATCCCAGGACCCTGAGCACAGAGCAGCCCCCAGGAATGATGACCAGAGCTTTTTGATCTTTCGTCTATGTCTCTTTCCCAGGTTCTCTTTCACAATATTTCTTGAGAAAACTAGATAAAGTCTTGTCAGAAAGGGAACAAGACTAATCTTTCCAGTTTTATTTGTGGAACTATTTTTTCCAGGCTTATCTTATGTCTTTACAAGATCCAAGAAGAGCAGAGATGGAGACAGTGATACAAGCGGAGGAAAGGAGGCTGTGGCAGTCTGTTATATGCTCCAGGCCTGGTGCACGCATCTTGCTCAGTCCACATTGCTCTGCTTACCTTCCCCCATGTGGTTCGTGCCTCATTTACCTTCAAGATTTGGCCCAGGGGCTCTCTGCTTTGGCCCTTCCTGGTCCCCACAGGCTGGAACCGCTGCCCTTTTCCTGCTCCCACAGCCCTTGTCTTCCTTTTCCTTTTTCCTTGTCTCCCTTAAAGGGAGTGCTATCATGTTTCCATCCCACGTACCTTACAATGTGAATGTCTCGAGGGCAGAAGCAGGGGTACTCCCTGCTGTACCCCTGTGTGTGCCTAGCAGATTGCTGGCACTTGGTGGACATGTAATGAAGGGCCGCTCCCTTGCTGGTGGTGAGCACTGCAGGCTCGGAGCGTGGTGCCTTGGGTATTACACCTATTGTAACTCTGCCAGCCACTCTAAGAGGGATGTCAGATCTTACCTGCATCTTACAGATGAGGATACCGTGATGCAAAAACATTATCAACTTGCTTAGCTTAAGTGGCAGAACCAGGATTGGAACCCAGCAGTTTGGCTTGAACTAACACAGTAAGGGTCTTTGCTCTATAGCAGCGGTTCTCAACCTGTGGGTCGCGACCCCTTTGTAACAATGAAAATACATCCTGCATATCAGATATTTATATTACAATTCATAACAGTAGCAAAATTGCGATTATGAAGTAGCAACGAATATAATTTTATGGTTGGAGGTCACCACAACATGAGGAACTGTGTATTAAAGGGTTGCAGCATTAAGAGGCATCGGGAAGATTGAGAACTACTGCTCTAGAGCTTCGTAGTAAATGCTTATGGTTGATTTGGTGGTCAGAGATTTAGAAGAAACACATTGTGTGTCCAGTTCTACCTCATGGATAGTGGAGAAAGGGAAGAAGGGTGCACAGCAGAATTTGAAGAAGGTTTAGGACCTGTAGCGTACAAGTATTTGTGGAGCTCATTCTTCCAGTGTGCTTAATAGCTCTAGGAGACACCCAGGAAGTCTTCCAGAAACTCATTAGAATATAGTTTGTGTAGTTACTGTTGACTTAGGCAGAGGGTGAAGTGCGTTGCATTTCCAGCACTTGAACTTCTCAGCCACTTGCTGCTATCTCTGGGCTTCCTCAGTTTTCTCGGCCACCATCCTTACTGTAGTGTGACATGGTGGCAGGCATCAAAAACAGTGGTTACAAGCAAGGATGGAGGAGACAGACCTCCAGGGTTTATGTTCGGACCCTGATTTGTTTATTGGGCTAATGTTTTCACTTCTCTGTGCAGCCAGATTCCTTGTCTGTAACATGAGGCATTAATAATTCTGGCTTTTTAAAGTTGTTAGATTTGAGTGAGTTATTTCACTTTGAACAGTACTTGTCACAGAGCAAGCATTCCATGAGTATTAATCACTGTAACTACCCCCATCCCCAACCCGCAAGGTGCTCTAATTGGAGCCAGGTAAACAGGTGAGAGAGATGAAACCTGTAGTGATTTTTGAATTAGAGACTTGCACATCAAGACTGGCACTGAACTCTTTAAGTAACTCATCAAGGCTGGCAAGAGAAGAACATATGTCCAAAAGGTGACAGCTTTCTAGAATATTTAGAGAACATGAATACTTAGTACAAAACAATGCAGAAAATACAAATAGGTATCAATTAGCTGAGGATTTAAAAGTTGAAGTGAGCCTTGGGCAAAGTCACCATGAACTGATCAAATGTAGAACTAAATGGAAAGCTCTAAGGAAAACTAAACAAGCAAACAAAATTTGAGGCAGAAAAGAAAGATTTTCAATGAAAGAAGGCAACAGAGGCAAAGGCAAGACAAACTGGAGGTAATAACAACAATCACATTTCTAGAGTTATCAAGGACTTTCTCATATTTCTCCCCACACACTATGTGTCTTCCCAAGAACCCACCAGGAGGAATTCGGGGCCTGAATTATTATCCTCATTTTAAAGATGAAGACACTGAGGTACAAAGTGCACTAATGACACTAAGTGCTCAGATTGCTCAAAATTAATACCATCAAGAAGAAGAAAGAGCTCGAGCTTGAGCCCAGCTTTTCTGAATCTCAAGTCCATGGCTCTTTTACTCTGCCTCTGCCTTGTGATAGTTTAGAGACTGTTGTGAGAGCAGCTTGCTGCCCTAGATGAGACGAACAAAGAGCTTACTTTAACTACAAAGCAACTCCAAGGGCAGGTGGGCTTAATCAGACATGATGAAGGTTGTGAAATCTGAAAAGGCAAGGTTAATATGTCATGCAAAAGATTTAAGGGTTTAGGAGCAATGGAATTATTATCATTTTACTTCTCTTTTATTTTACATTCTAAAATTTCCACAATAAAGCACATTATTTTTATATTCAAGAAGGGTAAGTAGGAAATGAAAAATAAAAACTTGAATTACATCAGGAATTAAAGGAAAAGCAGTAGAAGTCATTTCCCTAAGATCAAGAGCTGTATCTTTAATTTCTTAGATGTGTAGCTGGGAACTGTGATAACATCACACATGTGTGACGTGTGTGCACGCACTCATCTCCATGTGTATATAATCTGGACTCTAGCATGAGCTAGGGAACACAAATTCAACCTAAACTTGAAGAGAATTTTAAAACATTAGTTAAGAAGAATATGATCAACAACCTCAGGTCCCAATGATGGATTCTAAAATGTCTTCAATAAAGAAATAGTCAGTTCAGGGCCAAAGGCTGCCATTTGGGTAAAATCATAGAGGATTGGAAAAAGCTAGCCCTCAGAGATTTTAAGATATAAGAATTTACAGTGTTTTTTTCTAAAGATATAACCTTAAAAACAAAGGAGATGATGGCTAGGAATTACAAACTCATGGGCATAAATGTTAGATTGGAAAATATTGAACCTAACACTGTTACCAACACCTTGAAGAGCCCAGGGCCAGAAATTGCCAAAATGGCTTTTTAAAGAACAAATTGTATTAGGTCTGGGGTTCTGTGAGATGTATGGGCTTGATGGGCTGCAAGAGACTGATACATGTAATGAAGGAAAAGTAAGGGAAGTTTTAGGTCCGGATCACCCTGAGATTCTGTGTGTTAAACAAGAAAAATGCAGTGAGTCAAATAGGTGGGGCTTGACGTGGGGTGGTGGCAACAGCACACAGGGTTCTTCCCTGGAGGGATTTGGGCCCAGCTTATATCGACATTGTCAACAGCGTGGGGACAGTGGTCTGCTTCTTGTGTCTGGACAGAGACGGCTGGGCTCCTACAGAGGGCTGGGGTGTCCAGCTAGGGCCGGCTTTGCAGTTGTGGTGGTGGGAACAGCCGTGTTTACAGCCCCCCAGACCGACTACCTGCTTTATCTTTGCCAGCCCCCCAAGTCTACCCCGCCCCCCAATCCACACATAGATTTGCTCAGTGATTCCTAAAATGTGTGCTCTGATCCTCATCCCTGAAAAATCCACTTTTGTACAAAGTTCTCACATTCCACACAAGGTGTTAGGGGACTTAGGTTCCCTGACACCCATCCGGGGATGCCAGGTTGAGAAGCTTTGCTCTAGGCCACGTGACATGTCTAGAGCACATCCTGGCAGATAGCTGTTCCTCTAGTGCAGTGTTTTTCAAACTTCTTCTTCTTCTTTTTTTTTTTTTTATCTTACAGAGCACTTGAACCTATATTAAACTTCCATGGCACACTTGAATTATGTTGGTCAAAAAAAAGAGTCAAATAAAGAATATACGTACTGTGCTTTGAACTTCTTTTGAAACTAATTTAATTCATGATCTTTAAAAAGTTTTGCAGCTCACCTAAGATCCTCTTATGGCACAGCACAGTGCTGGGCACATGGGTTGTAAATCACTGCTCTACTGACTTGTCTCCAGGAGGGGGAGATTTTGGAGAATAGTTTTTCCTTGAGACCCTGGCTCCTTTGTTCTTCCGGGATTAAGTAGTCTCATGGATTCATTTACAGAGTGTGTGTGAAGGTCTGTGGCCCAGGGCAGGGCCTCTTTTCTGTGGAGTTGGGATTAATGCCTGTTCTCCAGAAGCCAACAGACCAGGAGGTGAGACTTAGGCAAAAATGGCTAGAGAAAAAGGCAGAATTAAAGGTGTTTTTAAGGTGCTATAAAGCAAGTGATCTAGGAGCATGGTCATGGGCGAGCCAGTGTGGCCCCTCGCAGTGGTTCTCAACCTTCCTAGTGCCGTTATGTATTTTCATTGTTACAAAGGGGTCGCCACCCACAGGTTGAGAACCGCTGATGATGCAAGCACTTTGGGAGGACAAATGCCATTCAGGTAATACTGGGGAAAAGGACTTTATTTATGTTCTCTGCTGTGTCGGTCGTCTCCCAGTCAACCGGAACAGATTTTGACTCTTGTTTGAGACCCTGAGAACACCCTCTAGCCGCAGCCAGAGATTAATTCTCCACTGGGACCCCAGAGTAAAGATTTCTTAAGATTTCTTGTGAGATGTTCTTCCTCTCTCAACAAAGCTGATATTCAGTGGCAGTCGGGCCCTCCTCTCTTTCTCTTACTTGGTGCCAGGAAGCGCCTTTCTCGGAGGGCTCAGTCCCCGCAGCCTCAGGATTTTTAGGCTGTCACTGCTGTGGCTTCTCCACCAAGGCAAGCCTGGATTTTGAGTAGTTGAAGTCCGCTATTCTACCACTCCCCAGAGAGCTGTCAGGTCTTTTGCATTAAAGGGACTTGAGCTCAGAATCCTGCATTTGCCACTTGCCACTGAGTGACCTTGGGTAAAGCACTTTTGTTTTTGGCCATGGGCTTTTCCTCTTCTGTAAAATGAGGGTTACATGAGGGTTAGATGAGGTGAAGTATGCAAAGCTTCTGGAACTGAGCTCCCCACCTCGCGTGTCCATGTCCTGTGAGTAATGCTGGAGATTTCTCAGTAGGGCAGGAAAAGGAAAACGGGATGGTCCTTGCTGGCCTTCTCCATCTTCTCTTTCTCCTACGCAAATGCCTCCCACGGCCTGTTCCTCAGCCGTCCCCCACGCCCGTGCAGAGAGGAAGTCCTGAAGTAGGGTATGTGCTTTCCTGCCGAGGAGACAGTGAAGTGTGTGAAACCCAGTGCCTTGGGGTGACCTCAGGAACTTGGGAGTGTTTTGGAAAAAGTCCAGAAATTCGGCATGTCTAGGGGGAGCCGTCTAGAGAGACCAGGCATTGGGGGCCTTGAATGGAAGAGAATGGGAGGAGCCAGGAAGGAGGAAAACTAGAGAGAGGGAGAGACATTGACGAAAGCAAAGCATGGCAAGTGTCATACCCACGACATTAACTTTGATCCAGGTCTGTTTTCTTCCTCCACTCTGTGTGTTAAGGAGGAGAACACACAGGGAGAGGGAAAAACCAAAAGAGGAAAGATGAGAAGAAAGGGTAAAGGGAAAAGGGGAGAGCGAGCAGGCTGAAAGGACTTCTCTCGCCTTCCCTGAACAACGGGGGGATGCAGTGTGGCACAGACGGAACGCATTCCCCGGGGAACGTGTGCCCACTGCCCCCTTCCTCCTCCTCGCCTGGCTGACGCTGGAGGCAGCAGCACTTTTGGCACACTTCTGGGGGAGAGTCAGAAAGCGACAGCTGCTCTGCCACCCTGGGAAGTTCTGTCTGGACTCCAGGGAGTTTTTGCGACCTCCTCGTGGAGGTCAGCCAGCCCGCCTGCCTGCCAGCCCCTCCAGGGCTTGCTTGGGCGTCACAGTCACTGTGCTAATCCAGTGCTCTGCCCAGCAGACATTTGCTGTGTGTACATCTCTTTGTGTCACTCCTGCCCATAAATGGTGGCAAACAGACATTTTGGGAAGGAATCAAGCATTATGAGTTCACAGAATGTCAAGCATTCAACTGGCAAATGTAAAAAATCAATTTTGAATTTTTCCTGGTTCTCAGTTATTTGCAGCACGGTGCCTCCTTGTAGCATAGGCAATTCAGGGTTAATCTCGTACAAAAAGGAGGTAGTTTGCAGAATCTAAGGTGAAGAAGTGCAGGCTGATGGAAATACCGGTCTTTGTGAAAGCCTTCTCTTTCTGTGGGAGAGGGGATGGCATGTATGTGAGGTGCTGAGTCTTGAGCTCCCTCTGGTATCGGGATCAGTGGTGAGAATGAGGTGAGCGTGGAGGCAAGAAAAGCCTCTCTCTGCTTTTGCCTGGTTCCTCGGTGCACTTGGGCTCCAGCCCAGATGCAGCTGGAGGATAAAACTGCTGCCAAGTAAAGCCGTGCACCCTGCCGCTCGCCGTGTGGAAGAGGCAGCTCCGTGTACGTGTGTGCTTGGACATGTGTGTGTCTGTATGTTAGAGAGAGAGATTGAAAGAGAGAGAGAGACAGGGAATGAATCTTGGGAATATGAATGAGAAACCATTTCCTTACAAGGCATGAGAAGCTTCAGGGCACATTCGTAACAGCACTGATTCTGATTTTCTACTTGCACACCAGCAATGCTCCTCAGGTGACCGTAGCATGCAGCCAGGTTTGAGAATTGCTCTTCCAGACCCCCATGCCGCCTCACCCACACCTGCTCTTTTGTGCCTGAGCCCCACTGCCTGCACCCTCCGCCCTAAAAGGGGGGAAGACAGCCCTGACTTTTTGGAACTCCTAGCCATTCTTGTCTGCCATCCCACTGGACTTGTGTTTCTAGAAGACGTGGTGGGTTGATTAAATAAATGCTCTTAACCCTCTAATTTTATGCATAGAGCTTCTCATGCTGTGGAAAATAACTGTTCTTAGCTTTTTCATTGTAAGTGGATTGCCCAGATTGCCCAGAGGGAAAGAACTTTGTCTAATTTTAATAAAACAAGTGTTTATTTCAATGGTCAACATTTTTGCTTTCTGTTCATTTTTTTTTGCTATATATTTCCAAATGTACACTAAAAACACTTCTTGATAGGTTGGATTCATGGATTCATACCCATTTCCACTGCATATCAACTGCTCAGCAGTAACGATGCGCCCTCTGCTTTGCTGGCGTGGCCCGCCCAGTCTCTTAGCAGTGTTTCTTACCTGGAGTGTCTTTCCCCCAAGACCTGGATTCTCCCTCCTTGTGACTTCAGGCTTTGCTTCTCAAGTACACTTAGGTCACTGACCTTTGACTTACCAGCGTGGAATCTTATAGCTGCTTTCCTCTCTTCCCTACTGTTTCTTCACACTTGAATTTAACTTCTCCTTTACTGAGAAGTCACATCTGCTTTCCTGTTTCATCATTCATGCTCCTCAGGGCAGATGAAGAAAGTCCCAAGAGTGAATGCACCTGATCTGCTCAGAGTCTTTCAGTGCTAAAAGATAGAGTGACCCACTGTGGCTTGTGTGCTTCAGAGTCACACCCTTGCCCAGCTCTGACAATATTGTCTCTCTGAGCCCTCACTCCCCTGTGGTCCTGATCTCAGTGGATGGTGACTGTTGCAATTTGGTGAGAAAATCACCCCTCGCGATGTGAATGTCCATAATTATTCTCTTTCCAGCACAAACACTCACGGCTATCTTTTGTTTGCTGTTCGAGCCTTCACAGCCACGATGGCCTTTGTCCTGACTCAGTCCATCTCTTCACTGGGGGCTTTGCCATCCCACTCAGGGCTTCCTGCGTTTCCTGCCATCATGAAGTTCTGTCTTCCCTGCATGTCCACCCCTGCTTTCAATGTGGTCATCCTGAAACCTTTAGTGATCTAAAATGAAATCCATTTCTTCCCTCAGTTCTGAGGTCCCTGTGTCTTGGGGCATATCCACATTCTCCCAGTGCCTCGAGCCTGATGCCCCAGGAGTCCCTGTGTCCCCAGCACCTTCTCCTAAGCCTCCTGGATTCTATAGATTCCATCTTCAAAACACATTCACATATGATCCTTCTTTTCCACTGGAAGGCAGTAGGCAAGGGTTTACAACCTCACTCCTGGGCCCGGCTGCATGCTGATTTTGCAAACACTTTTGCTTATCTGTAGTGTTGTATATCAGGAAAGGTCTGCATAGACCTTTTCTATGCCAATCAGCTTTCATTAGCATTTGTATATTTAATGTGTAGTCCAAGACAGCTCTCATTTTTCCAATATGTGGCAGAGGAAAAATAAAAAGGTTGAACACCTTTTGCCTTAGAGCTAAACTGCCTGAAGTTGTCAGTACCTAGTGGTGGCAAGTTTGAAAAATTACATAACCTCTGAGTCTCGATTTCTTTATTTGGGAATAATGAGGAATAATAATAGTACAGGGCTTTACAGTGTTGTTTTGTGAATTAAATAAATTAATATCTATGAAATACTTGGAACAGTGCCGGGTACACTGTAAATGTCTAACAAGCAAGTGTCATTATTATTACCGCTACACCTTTGGCTCTCATCTGGGGGTCACTGTGCCTCCTGGGGACATTTGGCAAAGTCTGGAGATAGTTTTCTGTCCTTCCTGGAGGAGGGGACTATTGTCATCCAGGGGTGGAGGCCAGGGCTGCTGCTAAACATTCTGCCATGCACAGGACAGCCTCTCCCCCAAAACAGAATTATGCAGCCTGAAACGTTGGTGACGCTGAGGCCGAGAAACTCTGCTGCCCTTTCCCAGACCATTTTCTGCCACCATTTTCTCAAGGCGTCACTGAGTGCCCCCTTTTTCCTCAGCCATCTGCTCTTTTGAAGGCTTGTCTTCTCATGTGGTCTCAGTTACAAACTGATTATGGTTCTGAAATCCACAGTTTCAGCATCTTGATTATGTGTCTAGTGGGTCTGTAGAAAAATCTCTCTTGGCAAATTCTCCTGATATTGAAAAATGTTGAAGGGAAATAAATTGTTCCTCCACCTTCTCCATTTATTCGAATGGCCACCTTTCCCCAAGACTTGTTGCCAGTGGCACTCTGTCCCAGCAACAGCTCCCAAGAACCCTGTCTCTGAAAGCTCCCCGTACAGGCCACACCACTTCCTGCTTCCCCTCTGCGTGCTGTCCCTGCAGACACACGTCCATTCCCGTGGCTACTGCTCAGTGCAGGACTCTAGCTGGCTTCCCCCACCTGGACCTCGCCTCCTTGCTCTATCCTCCGCACAACTGCTGGAATTGTCTTCGTTCCATGTGCTTTTCCTCTGCTCAAGAGCCCACAGTGGCTCCCCATTACTCCACTCAGCTCCCCCCGGCAGCCGCCTGCCTTCCTCCAGTCCCTCTGTGCTCACTGGGCGTTCACTTCTCTGCACTCTTCTCCCAGTGTCTACACCTAGGATTATCATGATTTTCCTTTCCGAAATGCCCTATTCTCTCCTTTTTGCCAAACCATGTCTGTCATGTCTTTTAACATCTGGCTCAATTTTGAGCTTCGCTAGGAAACCTTCCTGAAGACTGACCCACCAGCCTCTCCTCGTCCTATCGCTCACTATCTCATTCTGGTTTTAAGTAGTTATTAGACTTGGCCTACACTGATTTATACTTGCTCATAAATGTGAAGAATCCTTTCTTTTTTTAAAGCTTCTCCAAATATGTATGTTTCATTGTCCCCTCTCCTCTTTTTCATTTTTCCTAGTTTTTTTTTTTTTGTAAAGGCTAATTTCCATGGCTCAAATAAAGTGTTCCGGATATCGCAGGATTTCTATGAATGATGTCTCTGTAATTGTCTCCCTCCCCACCAAAGCCAAGGGGGGAACTTCAAGGGTATATTTTATGGGTGTCTTAAAGACCTTAACTTTCTCTTCTCTTTGTGAGTGTGTTGGGAGAGGGTGGGAGGAAGAGGAGAACAGAGGAAGGATAAAGTAAATCTGGGTTTGTCCAACACAGGGAACAAACGAGCCCCCTGAAGGTACCAGCAGAAGTACCGATTCATATGAAAAAAATACACCCGATGGGCATTTGCTCATGGAGAATCTTCACATGGATACAGGAGACATTAAAATACTGTGTACTCTGAATGTTTTCACCTGTGACAGCTTAAAATACGTAGCTTGTGTTTAGCATGTCAATGGGACGATTTCAAATATATTTTTAATAGAAGATCTCATCAATGTGTGAGACGGAGGCTGCATATGAGATAGATGTGTGGGGTAGATGTATGATCGAGGGACTATGGAGACCGTCATGCAGCTCAGGCCCTGAGGGCCGGGAGAGGGGCGGCATCCTGCCCTGGGGTCTCTGGGCTGAGCTGATGTTTAGATTCCAGCTTTCTCCATTGCATCCTGTTGCCTGTTCTAACTCAGTAAAATAAGGCTATAGAGATCACCTGTCCACTTCAATGCCCTTATTTTATAGAATGTGTTGTCATTATTAGGCCATTATTAGTAAAACCAGGCCTAGAATTACTCCTCATTAGTGCTCTTTTCACTTTATCACCAACACTACATTTTGTTCCTAATCCAAGGTGCAGATAAACCTCTTCTTGAGAAACTTGAGATCAGCACTGTCCAATAAAACTTTCTACCATGCTGGAAAGGTCTTGTGTCTTTGCTGCCTGATGCAGTTGCCACGAGCCATGTGTGCCTAGTGAGACTAGAATTTAGTTGAAATCTTAAGATGCCTCATAGTCATGTGCTGCTGGTGGTTTTTGCATTGAACAGGGAAGTTCCAAGTCATTATATTCTTATACTGGTCAGAGTTAGTAATTTGCCTAATCTGGGTTTTCACATCTCCTTTCCCTTTTTACTCTCTGGGACAGTATGGTAAACCATGAAGATCCCCAATGGGGGAGCTCGTGGCAGATGCCCAGACCACCACCAGGAGAGATGAGAGAGCTGTCCTGGGGAGTTGACACAGGGCGGGAAGCATCTGCGGGGAAGAAGCTTCTGGTTCTGGGGTGGGTCTCTTCCCTCCCCACAGCCCCACAGGGGCTCAGTGCTCATTCCTTTGGGGATCTCGCCACTGCCCCCAGGAGATGGGCCATGGCGGGGAGGCTGAACTGCTTCTCAGAGGTTGGCATGGAAGGGCTATAATATGGTGGTGTAGCATTAGCCAGTCTTCTCCGCGTGGCCCAGGGATGGTTATCAGTGAGATGTAGATGCGTTCATTTGGTGCTTCTGTCTTTAATTTCCACTGAGCGATACATCAGTAGAACGTCGTGGTTGCAACCTTTCTTTATAGCTGTCTGCCTCTCTCTCTGTCGTGTGTTTGTGTGTGTTAGTGTGTGTCTCCCCATAGATACGCCTCTGGTAGGCCCTGGGCACCTTTCTTCCCATATCTAGCATTACTTCAAAAGTGCTAGTTATGGGCCAGGTGTGGTGGCTCATGCCTGTAATCTCAGAACTTGGGGAGGCCGAGGCAGAAGGGTCCCTTGAGCTCAGGAGTTTGAGATCAGCCTGAGTAAAAGTGAGACCTCATCACTACTAAAAATAATTTAAAAAAATTAGCTGGGCACTTGGGCTTCTTCCATGACTTAGCAATTATGAACTGGGCTGCCATAAACATTCTGGTACAAATATCTTTGGTATAATGTGATTTTTGGTCTTCTACCTAGTAGAAGAATTATAGGATCAAATGGCAGGTCTATTTTTAGATCTCTAAGTATTCTCCAAACATCTTTCCAAAAGGAATGTATTAGTTTGCATTCCCAACAGCAATATAGAAGTGTTCCCTTTTCTCCACGTCCACACCAACATCTCTGGTTTTAGGATTTTATGATGTGGGCTAATCTTACTGGAGTTAGTGGAGGGAGGGTAATTGGTGGGTCCACACAATGGCGCATCTTAGAGGGGTACAGGTGAAACTTACTAAATGCAGAATACAAATGTCTGAACACAATAAGAAAATGCCATGAAGGGTATATTAACCAGTTCGATGAAAATATTTCAAATTGTATATAAAACCAGCACATTGTACCCCATGATTGCATTAATGTACACTGCTATGATTTAATAAAAAAAAAGAAAAAAACATTAGCTGGGTATCGTGGCGAGCACCTGTAGTCCCAGCTGCTCTGAAGGCTGCAGCAGGAGGATCACTTGAGCCCAGGAGTTGGAGGCTGCTTGAGCTATGATGATACCACTACACTCTGGCTTGGGCAACAGACTGAAATCCTATTTCAAAAAAAAATTACTAGTTACTATTAATATATTAATATATTCCCTGGGGCTTCTAATGGCAAACTTTTTGCTGCTGGGTCAGTGAAAGCGTCAGAAAAATGACAGATCCCTAGGAATTGAAACAACAGGTCGATGGTCTGGCCTGGTATGATCTGACCCTGTCTTTGCTAGTTTCTTTACCTTTTCTTGTTCACTCAACTTGAATTTTAATCTGACTCATTTTTTTTTATGCCTACAAGGAAAAAAAATACTGAATTTTCTTTAACCTGTGGGACATAAAGCATTGGAGTTCTCACGTAGATACATTGAGTCTGTTTCTACATATAAATTAAGGGTAGGAGAAAGAACTTCCCTTAAAAATTCACAGTCTTTTATTGTAGGACTAAAGGAAGGATTCTGAACTCTGATTCTCTGCATCTAAGGAATTGAGGATATCCTCAAAATTAACTGTTGAAGGCACACAGATGTTATTCATCCCTGGAAAATGTGCCCTTTGACTCTTCCTTGCCATGTATGTTTACATGTAAGTTTGGCTCTGTGGCTCTGGGACTTACTGGGGCCCTGAGAGACCTTCCTGGTTTGCTCATGACATCGCGGCTCGTTGCCGGGCAGACAGATGTGATGGCACGCAGGACAGTTAGGGTCCATACGGAGTGCACAGTTGGAGGCTGCGACTTGGAGAACAAGGCACTTGTTTTCACACTGAGACTTTTATCACAGAACGAGGGTCGGAGCATTCAGGGCAGCTGTAACTGTGAGAAAGAGTAGTTGATCCCCTAAGAGATTTTTAAAAAATTTTCTCTGAGAAATATGGATTTTAAGAATATAATTCTGATTGCCACGGATTGTCTTTTAAATCAGAGATCTAATCACGTCTGCCTTCTCAGAAGTCTTTAATGGCTCATTGTCATCTGCAGAGTGCGAGCGTCGTGGTCTGGCTCTCAGCAGCCTTTGCTGCCTCCTGCCCTTCCCTGCTCCCTGCTCTCTGCTCTGGCTCACCTGTGCACTCCGTGTGTGCTTCCTGACACACCTTCTTGGCTTTTCACAGACTGTTCCTTCCTTCAGGCAGATATAACCCCTTAGGTCCCCACAAATCCCCATCCCAGCTTTGTCAAAGTTCTAGAAGTAGCCTGTGTGGTGGCTCACACCTGTAATCTTAGCAATCTGAGAGGCTGAGGTGGGTAGATAGCTTGAGCTCATGAGTTCAAGATCAGCCTGAGGAAGAGCCAGACCCTGTCTCTACTAAAAAAAAAAAAAAATAGCCAGGTATTATAGTGGTGACCTATAGTCCCAGCTACTCTGGACACTGAGGCAAGAGGGAGTCTTGAGCCCAAGAGTTAGAGGTTGCTGTGAGCTATGATGCCACAGCACTCTACCCTGGGTGACAGAATGAGACTCAGTTTTTAAAAAAAGAAGTTCTACAAGTAAGTTTTAAGAGGTCTGGTTGAATCCCGCCTCGTCTCAGAAGGCTTTGTCCTTCTCAGCACTACTTCTCTCTAACAAACACTTCTCCTTCCTGCATTCTGCGGCATCACTCTGTGTTCTCAATGGCCCTTGTCACCGCTGTCTTATTCCCGTTATTGACGTTTGTGTCTGACTCCATCACACAAATGCAGGTCCCTGGAGGGTCGGCTGCATCTTGTTTACGGTCACTTTCCGCGGGGAGCCTAGCCAAGTGCATTGCATACAGTAGGCTCATTAAATAAGATTCTTCTTTGTTACTTAACTGTAACCACTGGCTGCTTAGGTTTATCTCCTCATCTCCTTTTTATTTCTGTTTCACAGTTTCAAAGGATTATATCCGATGGACAGGTCCAAATGAGGAGTGAGTTAGTGAGAAACCCGTCCCAGTGTACATGATGAATTCTGCTCACTTCATCTCATTGGATATGTAACTAATTTAAGCTAAGTAGAACAAGTACATTTTGCTTTAGTTGGAACTTGTTTCTCGCTCTTCCAAATCATTAAGGCGAAGTTTTGAATTTGGATGTCTCATGGTTCTACTGTGTTCCAAGAAAGCCAACGTAACAATTTAGTGCCTGCTGCAGATGCGTGGGGCGACTGCGGTCCTTTCTGTTAACCTTTCAGCATCTTTGACATTACTTTCAAGATACTGGTCTTGAATTGGCATTTTCCCAACTTGTGTTCCCGAACAGTACTTAGGTTTGTTTACAACCTGCTCCAAGAAATAGCTTGAAAATATCTCTACTAGCAAACAAGGCTAAGTCTAAACATGTAACCTATTGATCTCAAATAATATTCAATCACATAGAATTTCTGGATTAAAAATATTCAAATTATTTACAGTTTGTTGTAATAGTTTATTTCCTTCAAATATCTTAAAAACCAATCACTTTTGTTAAATCTTCTTTTGGAATAGGGAAGAGACAAGGGGGTGGGTATGTTGGGAAAAGGTTCCTTTAAATGCACCTGGAAGAAAAAAAAGGTGCCCAGGTGAATTTTCGTTTTTCTATCAGCTCCAGGATGGAGGCATTTCTCCACAGTGGAACCTGTCCCCTGCGGTAGTGTAATTGGCAGGCTCAGTTGCACAATTTTTCTTTCCTTCTGCAACAACTTAATCTTCTTTTATGTCATAACGGTTTTTCTCTCTTCAAAGAAGAAAAATTTCTTTTGTCATATGTTTGTGAATGTCCCCCAGTGGATACTCTGAACTTGGATGGGTCTCAGTCTGTAAATAGCCAGACTTAAGTGTAAAAGTCCAGCAGCAAATGCTGTTATGCTGTTGTCTAGAGCTGAGGGGGCTGAACCGCTCAGAGCATGGAAAATGAGGCTCTTACACTAACTTTACGTGCTGGCCCCAGTCTCCTGGTCTCAACCTCAGATGACACGTCAGGGGCCAGTGGACCTGGCTGCAGTACTCTGTAGCTTGGCCAGCACGCTTTGTTGAATCATGTAGCAAATTACGTTTGTTTGTGCTATTTTTTTAGTGCTGAGGTGCAATGTTAAGGAGAGGATTGCTTGAGCCCAAGAGTTTGAGGTTTCTGTGAGCTCTGATGACGCCATGGCATTCTACCCAGGGTGACAGAGTGAGACTTTTTCTCAAAAAAAAAATAAAAGATATCACTAAGGGCCAAGTATTAAAGTATATCGCTAGTGCTGGGTCCAGGCCAGAACTAAGGCAACCTGACTCTCATCCCAAGGCTTTTAAAACTATCAATGATTTATATACTGTTTTTTTTTTTTTTTTTTTTTTTTTTGAGACATAGTCTCACTATGTCACCCTTGGTAGAGTACCATAGCCTCACAGCTCACAGCAACCTCAAACTCTTGGGCTTAAGTAATTCTCTTGCCTCAGCCTCCCAAGAAGCTGTGACTACAGGTGCCTGCCACAATGCCTGGCTGTTTTTTGTTGCTGTTGTCATTGTTGTTTAGCTGTCCCTGGCTGGGTTTGAACCCACCACCCTTGGTGTATGTGGCTCACCACTGTGCTATGGGTGCCAAGAAGATTTGTATACTTTTTAAATCCTACATTTTAAACAGTAAAATATTTGGGGCTATTTATCCTCAATCTCTGGGTATTTATTATATAGCCAGAGAAACAGCCTATCTTAGACAGTTCAAAAGGGAATTTGTTACAAAGGGATCAGAAGAGCTGAAAAGTTAACTGGAATGTGACCACTTCCCACATGCAACCCCAGATCAGGAAAGCAGGAAGCCAGAATGAACCTTTAGGTCACACAGTAGATGTGTGTTGAGAAATGGAGCAAGAGGTGACTGCTTAGCAGAGAATGGAAACCATGGAGGAGGCACAGCCCCTAAGAAGCTGCTCACCAAGGGGCAGAGATGGTGGGATACATCCCAGCTCCCTTCAGCACCCCTTCACTTTCCTGGCAGTGTCTCCATCATTTAATCCTAGCCAGAACCAATTTGGCAAAGGAGGTTGGACATGTGGTCTGCAAAGCTTTTGTTCCCTGCAATACAGAGCAATGAAGAGAAAGGGCGAGGGGAAGATCTCAGAGCAAACATGCAAATTAGGGCAGAGTATCCGAAGGTGACTCCATCTCACACGGTCTCTGCAGTGTGATCCGGCCACTCCCCATCACGGGGTGGAGCGTCTAGGCCCCTCCCCTAGTAGCTGAGCAGCCTTAGAACCGCTTTGACCAATGAAGTATGGAGAAATGACACTAGGGGACTTCTGAGACTAGGTCAGCAAAGACCATGTAGCTTCCACCTGGTTCCCTTTGTTCACTCGCCCCCAGGACATCCATGCTGGGAGAAGCCACAGAGAGGTCATGTGGAGCTGCTCTGGTCACTTGTCCCAGCTGAGCCTAGGAGTCAACCACATAAGAAGTTTCAAGTGATTCTAGCACCTCCACTTCCCAGATGCTTGAGTCTTTTTGAGGCTCCAAAAGTCATGGAACCTAACCAAGCAATCCCAGCTGTGCCTCGCCTAAATCCTAACTCTCAAAATCTGTGATCTTAATAAACTGGCTATTATTTTATGCCACTAAGTTTTGGGGTGGCTTGTCATGCAGTGCTACAGAAGTGGAATGTCAATGCCTGGGATGTTTATCTAGTACATAATTATATGTGTATGCTATCTAATATAGTGTGTCCATTATAAAGCACACATAAAACCAGAAATTAAAAATGGGTGAGGGTGAGATTTAATATAATCAAACACAAGTTCTAACATTTTCTTCCCATGCCCGGATCCTGGGGTAATGGAGACCACACACTTTTATATACATTAAGTACATGGCCAGATGAGGGCCAACTGCGGCAGTCCTGCCTTTCAGGATAGTCCATGACTGCTTCAACAATCTGTGAGGAAGAAGGATGGGGTGGCAATGGTAGAGGGGAAGGCTGCAGGAGGAGCAGAGGGAGGGAGTGAAGTATGAACAGGGGCAGGGAAGCAAAGGGGGAGGATCTATGAGATGGAACATGGGGCTCCTAGACAGGGTGGATTGTTTCCCAAAGCACTATTGGACTTGAGAGTATTTCAGGTTCATTTCTGTGATGCCATTCATGGGCACCATCACTACCTCCCAATTTGTGGCTTCCTGTGGGCACTGCTTAAAGGGGAGCAGATAGGGTGAATTGCAGATTCATTAACACAACAGGGACTGTCATTGAGAGCTGATGGTAGAATTGAGGGCCTTGGAGATCTGGATATTTTTAGGAAGAGATCAGGGTGAGTCTTTTTCCTAATATCTCTCACTCCCTTGGTGGAAGCTAGTAAATATATTCTGAGTGGCCATCTGATATTCACATATAGACATGTCCTTAAGTTCCTTACCTTGTATACATTTTTATTGTTATATCATTGTATGTGTGTAATCCCCACCCCCCCAAAACTCAACAAAGCTTTTGATGCTTTTCTTTCTTATTGCTCTCTCTATATATACACAGAGATTTACTGTTGATATAAAATATGCTTATGTATAAAACCTATAGAGATAAACATATCTAATCTTTTGAGAGGAATTAATAGAAATAGCTTTATTTGTCTCTTTTTCTCTCTTTTCTGGCTTATTCCCAATAAAGTCTGTTTAGTGCCTTCTTACTATGAATTCCTTTGCAGAAGCCTCTCATGTTAACCAGCGGTATTGTGTGGTCAGACACTTTTAGGGCTGTGGCTTCACAGGTAAACGAGATTCTGTTCTTGCTCTTGAGAAGCTCTCAGTCTAGACAGGGAGAGGAGCAGATGGATTGGAAATGATATTTTGGGTGGTGAGTGGTGTGATGAAAGTAAATGTGTTGTGCTGGGGAGCTTGCGAGATGGACACTTAGTTTCATGGGGGCAATGATATAGCTCTCTCAACCATGAATTGCATATTTTTGACTTTTGGATGCTGTGAGCTTCTACAGACAGACTGGATTATTTGACTTAAATATCTTGTTAACAAGACAAGCTAATTTGCCCAGTGGGACCTCTTCACCCCTTACACTTAGGCTAAATTTTTTTTTACAATGGATTTTCTTATTCAGGCTACAGGGTTTCCATCTTTTCCTGGAATGAATTCTCTCTAGGATGTCTACCAGGCAGAGAATGTTCAGAAATCAATCAATTGTTCAGTTTTTTTTCAATATTTTTAGCTCATTTCTGACATGAGATAGTCTGCACATAAGTGTTCCCTATACTATACCTACAGTTGTCAGATTTAGCAAATTGTAATGCTCAGTTAAATTTGAATTTCAAAACAATAATTTTTTAGTGTGTATTCCAGATATTGTAATATTTGCATACTTATCCTAAAAAGTATTTATTATTTATCATTGGAATTCATTTTCAACTGGGTGTCCTGTATTTTATCTGGCAAGCCATAGCGTTGCTTTCCCTGTCCTGGTTCTTCTTGGAATGCTCACGAGGGAGTGGGAAGTGTTTGAAATTTTATGTCTTAAAGCACCACTTCTGGAGTGGAGATCTTGTCCTTTATTTTTAATTTTTCTGGCCAAGCTTAGTTTTTTTTTTTTCCTGTGTTGCACGTGGCTTGGACTGTCAATCAGAGTAAATGTGTTGAGTTCATTTCTGATACAGATTCTGGTGATATTTAAAAAATGGCCTTTGCTTGAACTGCTTCTACCAAAGTGATATAGTACCTAAAACTTATTTTGCTCCATAAATTTGACGTGTAAACTGTTTATAAGGAATTGCACCCAAAGCATGAGTCAGAGATATGAGTTTAGGCTCAGAGAGCAGAGGGCATTCACTGTTGTGCAGGGATCTGAGACATCCCAGCAATCCTTTTGCTTTGCTTCTTCATTATTGACTGCAATCTAGTAAACTAGATGCTGGGCAAGTCATTTCTAGATAGGTAAGAGGTCCAATATAAGCAGCAACAACAATTTATTGAGTTCCCCATGCCAGTCGTGAGCTAAATGCTTTTACACGCATGTTTTCACTTAATCCTCACAATAATTTAATGAGGCAAGTCCTCTTATCATCCTCATTTTCCAAATAAGCAAACAAACTTGAAGAGATTAAATAACCTGCCTAAAGTTGATGGTCCTAAGTGGCCATAGCTAGTGGCCTAAGCTAGACTATGAACCCAGGTAAATCTGACAACAGAGATTCCACTTTCAACCACATAATACACTTCATGGGGCTAGGTCTGGGCTGGGGTTTCAGTAAACACTCTCGGGTTGATTCATATCTTCTCTGTTTTAATGAGTTCTAACAAGGAGGGACACTTTGCAAACTCTTTAATAACTTCTAGTGGGTGATATTTCATCGTGGCCAGTTATGCTTCCATATATTAAAATACTATTTTTCTTATTCAGTGTAAAACCATTCCTTAGCTTCAGAGGATATAGAAAATTGATCAGGATTTTCTGTTTAAAGCATTGACTTTCTTTTTTCCTTCAACCATCTTTCAATTTTTCCTTTTAGGTTCTGTAATCAACAACGTGATGAAAGATCATTCAAATTCCTATTTCTGAATGTTTAGGACTCTTTGTTGCTCTCTTGTAAATGTCTCCATTAATATAGTATGTATTGGAGATTCATAATGTCTTACATCTAGTAAGTTCATCATAAATACAGATTTGACTAGCTTGATTCTTGCAGGCTGCTGTTCTGTAAACACAGTGTCACCTGGTACATACCTGAAGGTGGGGATTGTTTCGCTGATTCCCTTCAAGCTGTATCCATGTTTTGTTTATCTCATTGTCCATCAACATGCTCTATATTTAGTGCAACTTCTTGGTTTTGTGGTCTTACTCTGTGATGATACCAGAACACATTCATGAGTAAAATAATTTGTTGATAATCCTGTGTCCACTGTGGGGTGCATGGCACCGGAGGAGAGAGGCCAGTGGCAGCACAGATCATAGGGTCTTCAAGGCTGAAGCACCCCATGTCAGTGGCTTTGACTGATCATAGATGCGTCTGCGACTTTTACACTTAGAGCACTTCAGAAGGCCTTGTCCTCCTCTGGCTGAATGTTCATATTGGAGGTCTTAGAAGCCTTTACCTATATAAAAAAAAAGAGGCAGGAAAAGGGAGAGGAAGAGTTTCTTCCATTGATCTCAGAGGGCCTGGAGGTTGTGGGAGAGACTAGAAGGTGGAACAATTGGGAACTTCATTTGAGATTTCTCCATAGCAGCCTGAAGCTTCTGAGAGATCTCTAATAACTCGTTCACCCAGCTGGCATTTTCTCACTGTGCAGGCTCAAATGCAAATCAACATTACCCTTCTCCCTAAATTCTCTCCAGAAACTCGGAATCCTTTAGCTAATGGATTCAGCCCTGATTTGTATCACTGAGGACTCTAAGGGTTGAAGCAAGGATACTCCAAAGTCCAGTCACCACACAAATTTCTGCCATCATCTGCTGTAGGGACTAATGGTTTGTCCCTGTTGGGGACTTGAGGTGTAGAAATTGTAGAACCTCTGTGGGTACCTTCTTCAGAAGGTACTGATTTAGCCAGACCTTCCTTTCCTCAGAACTTCTTTTTTCAAAGAAAAAGCTTCTGTCTGGAGTAGTCGGGTGAGTCTGTGGCCCCTAGGTTTCCTGAGAGGCTGCCCATCAGTTCAGAGGGACCAAAGTCCTGGTGAGTCTGAATGTCCTCCCTGTCCACAGAATTCCCATTAGTCACCAGTCACCTTCCTTACATTCAGGATGCCTGTCCGTGCACCACAACTTTTGAATCTTTACTCAAAAGTAAATCAAGATGTACCATCCTTGATATGCTGATGGGATTGATGTAACCTACATTTAGGAGAATTTCAGAAATTTTATAATCAGAGATACAGTTCCTTCAGAATCCAGGTCTCTTCCCTTCAGAAATGTGGCTGTTGAATGAACAGACTTTGTTAAGTCACCAGGGTTGGCTCTGCCACCACCAACTGTGTTAAAATCTTTGGCATCAGAGCAAAACTGGATGACTCTGGCAAAAATGAATTTGAGAGGATATATAAAAAAAATCTAAGACCCA
The DNA here is from genome assembly GCA_963574655.1 of Perodicticus potto. Taxonomy (NCBI): domain Eukaryota; kingdom Metazoa; phylum Chordata; class Mammalia; order Primates; family Lorisidae; genus Perodicticus; species Perodicticus potto. Next base: position 2,599 of record CAUYRH010135090.1, on the reverse strand, counting down.
AATCTGTAGGACTGTGCTTTGTCTGTGAGCAAAGAAAAATAGGACTTCTTTGCTATTTACAGTGCTCTCTCAGCAAGACACACACTTCAGCATCTTTAGTACCCCCGGAGGGCTAACAAAGGTTTGTTGTTCGGCCTTTCATCCCAGCCCATTTTTGAATTCAGCATTTAAACATATGGGGCAGGGTTGGATTGATCCTTTGGAAAAGAAAGCATTTACCTCAAGGATCCCCCCTGGCAGAAACTTTCTTTAGGCTTTTTCTATGAGGCAATGTGGCTATATTTGCCCCAGAACTTTCTCTTTTGTCTCCATTCAACAATTTGACATTTTGTATTGTATTTATCGATGTGCTAGTTTTAGAGAGCACCTTCTCTCCCATTGCACTTTTTCTAGAATTAACTGGAAATATAATTGGGGTTTGAATGAATAAATGAATCAATATCATCCTTTCAGAGCCTAGATGGCACTATGATCACCTTTCTCATAGTGTTCTTGTGGAGCGGTCCTGAGGAGAGCAAAGGAACCATTTCAACTTAAAAATGTGCTGCTTCCTTGGCTCTGGGATAGGCCAGTGAGCCCAGAAGGTGAGAGATGACACGAGTTTAACATTATGGAAGTGATTTGGAGAAGAATCCATGCTTCATCCTTAGCTTTGCACTGAATGCCAATGACGGTTGCCATGGTGATACATTTGGTGTCATCAGCAGAGGATTTGGGCCGTTGCTGGGCCGTTGCGCAGTCAAAGGTGGTTCAACAGCAACTTTTTATGCTACAGTTTCAAGTTGAAAAGGAGAGGATGGGATGGATGACTGAAAATATAAGATATAGGTGGGGCCCATAACTCAGTGGGTAGGGCGTCAGGCACATACACTGAAGCTGGTGAATTCGAACCCAGCCCAGGCCAGCTAAAACAACAATGACAATTACAACAAAAAAATAGCCGGGCATTGTGGCGGGCACCTGTAGACCCAGCTACTTGGGAGGCTGAGGCAAGAGAATCGCTTAAGCCCAAGAGTTTGAGGTTGCTGTGAGCTGTGAAGCCACGGCACTCTACCAAGGGCCACATAGTGAGACTCGTCTCAAAAGAAAAAAAAAAGGAAAATATAAGATTTCCCTGTGGATCACGTTCCTCTAGTGAGCTGTGCTGTAGCTGCTCTGGCAAAGGCTAGTTCACAGGCTTTGCTGCTTGCTGGTCCAAGCTGCTGATTTTCTCCCATTGGGAGATAGTGAAGAGAAGAAAGGAACAGGCAGCCTAGGGTGGTAGCATCCCAGAAGAGTTCACACAGGGAGCCTCAGCCTTTTCCTACCAATAGTGACATGGACAGTGAGGGGCTGTGTACATACAATTTCATGATTTATTAGCTACAATGACCAGATCATAGTCAGTGTGAAAAATCAACAGGTCGACAGTGTTCCAGAAGGTCTCAAACCCGGCAACAGACTGGAGAACACATGCTTTTGTGAGTATGTGAGGACATTCCAAGGAGTATGAAGGCATGGACACATTTAAGGGACTTAATCTCCAGATCTGTAGTTTCCCTGTATTTTCTTTCCTAAGAAAGGGTGCTATCTCCTCTTTCACAGTTACCTTTTTCCCTTTTTACAAAAGAAAATCAGACCACTCATTTATCCAGAATTTCACAGTATGTGTTGCCCTAAGGTGAAAACACTTCTGGGGGCCACATAAAAGGATAATTAGAAACACTGGTGTTAGGGGACGTAGCCTTTCATCAAGATGCTGTAATTATCCCTTGATTTAGCTTATTAAGAGATTTGTTTCTTTTTTAATATATATTTTTTACTATGGTAAAATACATGTAACATAAAATCTAATAAGATTTTGCTATTTGTATTTAATATTTTGCAGTCAAAATTTATAATGTATTTGTTATTTTTACCAAATATTTATATAGTTATAATACTATTCCCAGTCCAGGATATAACAGTTAAATACTTAAGTCTTATGATTACAGGAAGTGAAAAATAATCATAAACTTCAATATGTATACATGATTTGGTTGCAAAGAAGTATAATAGAGAGTAAAATACTTTCTAGCATCATGTATATGATGTAACATTTATATTACATTATGATAAAATGTGGGGGAGATGGGAGAGAAATACAAAGTCAGGGAACAAAATGAATGACATTAAATTTATGACAAGAAAAAAGAGCTTAATTTTCCACTTTAAAAGTGGATGGTGGTAGATATCAAGTCATTATGGTCTCTGTATTCCCAGGAATAATTTGAAAGAGTGATGGAATAACTTTATTTTAAAATATTAGTATTTACTGTATGTTTATATCCTTTACAACCACTTAGATTGTGATGAAAAAAATGTAGATGTCAGCCTAAAAGAACAAGTTTTTAAGAATCTTTTTAGTGGGTAACTGAGCAAAAAAATTCAAAGACATCATCGACGCCCCCCTTACCCCACGGGGTTTACATATTTATTCTAACTTCAAGACCTGACTTTCCTTGTTTCCTTCTTTGACCCACCAGTATTTTTACTAGATATCTCAATGGAGTGGGCTGCATTATCTTCTGGAATGTTCCACAGAGCTGCTACCTGTATTCCCAAATCTGGCTTGTTCATG
>CAUYRH010135088.1:0-12310 GCA_963574655.1 Perodicticus potto | reverse complement strand
CTCATCACCCTTGTCATTCAAAGCCTTTCATCATTTGGTTCCACCAACTCTATGCAACCTTCTCTTCCATTATTCACTCACTTTAACAAATAATTTACTCAGCACCTTCTCTGGGCCAGGCACTGCATAGATTTACACAAGTACATAAATACTACTTCAAGTAGTATTTATCACTCACTTTAAGGGGAATTTGAGAGCAGAAGTTTTTCTCCTATCCCTTAATTATTCACAATGTTATTTATGAACAAGAAACAGATATCTAAAATTACATTTAATGAAAAATGTTTTAGAAGATTAAGCCGATGAAATGAGACAAGAAAGGACGTATATATATAAACAATGGAAACATTTCTATACTATATACCAGTGAGTTTGTTCCCTGGAAGACAAATAGTGTATTTTTTTAAAGTCTTCCTAACTTTGACTTCTAAAAAACCCTAGAAACCATAATCAATGTAGTTCCAATTAATAATTCATTTAATTGTATCCCTTAAATACTAACTCCTATTAAAGAGAACCAAGACTCCTTGGAGAAATGGCTGCTTCTGTGTCAGGGTAGGAAATACGCAAAAACAGACTTAATGCACAGGTCAGGCAGCCACAGGGTCATGTCAAAAGAACTCAGGAATAAACCTGACTAAGCTGCCAATGGTCAAAGATGAGATCATGTCAGGCTCAGTAAGGATTCGTAAAGGATCAATAATCACCATCAGGACCAGTAAATAACGTGTTTCCAATCCTTAAGTTCTAAGATGCTGGGGTAAAAGAGAACTTTATTGGTTAGCTTTGAAAGAAGCTAAATAGCAACCTTCTTATTTTGAAAATTGGTCAATAACGAAGGTATCAAGCAGATATCCTCTCTTATAAAATCTGTACCTCAGTTAGTCAAATAGTTGATGAGTGAAAGTTGCTCCCTAGAGCAACTAATAAATAAATAAAGACAGACAATAAATAAAGCTAATAAATTAGGACAGAATTAGAAAGTCACCATTTTGCAACCCAAGAAAATATAGCGAATTATTGTAGGCAATGAGTATCATTAGTAATATCTAACAAGAAAACATTATGTACTTCCTGATGGAAGTATATATCATCTAAAGTAAAACATTAGTTTTACAACAAAAATAAAACAAGCAAGTGATAAAATCTTCTGAATCTAATGATTTCCAGTAAATACGAGCGGAAGGGGGAACATATTAAATGACACCATTGCAATGAAGTCAACAAAATCCAAACTAGGGAAAACTGTTAATTAAAAGAAAAAGAAATAAAAATTCTAAGGAAAATAGAAAATAGATGAAGGAATAACTTGCACAGTAAAAAGACTTAGACGTATTACCCATTTGTGACACATGGACGTTGTCTGGATCTCGATTCAAACAAAAAAGTTCCCAGAGTATTATAAGAACATAGAAGAAATGTGAACATCAACTGGATATTTGATAATAAAGAATTACTGTTGGCTCAGCGCCTGTGGCTCAACAGGCTAAGGCGCCAGGCACGTACCACCTGAGCTGGCGGGCTCGAATCCAGCCCGGGCCCGCCAAACAACAATGACAGCTGCAACCAAAAAATGGCCGGGCGTTGTGGCAGGCGCCTGTAGTCCCAGCTACGTGGGAGGCAGAGGCAAGAGACTCGCTTGAGCCCAGGAATTGGAGGTTGCTGTGAGCTGTGATGCCACGGCACTCTACCCAGGGTGACAGCTTGAGACTCTGTCTCAAAAAAAAAAAAAAAAAAGAATTACTGTTGACTTTTATGTGGATGTAATAATGGTATTATAGTTATTCTTTAAAAAATAGTTTAGAGGCATAGAATAAAATATTTACAGATGAAATAATATACCGTCTAGAATTTGCTTCCAAAGAATCTGGGTGTAATGAGGAATTGGAATAAAATAAAACTGCCTATATATTTGTTTACAGTTGTTGAAGTTGGGTGATAGGCATATCAACTTCATTACACACTAGGCTCTCTACTTTGGTATATATTTGATAATTTCCATAATAAATATTTAAAAAATTAAAAGCATGTAACTATAAAAATAATCTTCTGATTACCTACAACTTCTTGTTGCCTTTATTTGCATTTCCAGTTTTCTTAAAAGTCTCTTAAATGAGTTGGCTTTTTCATCCTGCTTGAAAACCAAATGTGGTGAGGACTGAGAGGGACACAGAGAGATGAGACTTTGTTCCTGACCTCCTGGGGTCGCTATGAATCACGACTGGGAGAAACTCTACAGTCATTCACAGCATCTAATGCCATGAAACCCTCAGAGCAGACAACCATTGAGGCAGGGAGCAATTACAGGGGAGAGATTAGAGGATAACTGTCCCCTGCGTGTGGCTGCAGAGAATAGGCACCAAGCAGACATATGATAGGAGAGGGGAGGGCGTTTTAAGTCAAAGAACTCAAGCAAAAGTAAGGTCACAGTGAGCCTGGGTGGAAACATCATTAAATTAGAAAGAGGGGCAAAAATTGAAAGAGGCTCCCGAAATTAGCCAGAGGCGGGAGGTTTGATACTGTGACTACTGGACAACGTGGGATGACTTGTGTGATCTCTTGGCTATGGCCTCATTTTTAGGGCAGATGTGTTCAGGACATGTTGGAGAAGTGTATGCACTTCTGAGCAAATATTTACAGAGATGAAGGGCGCATTTGAACATCAGTCCTTACTGTTCTCTAAAGAGTCTGCGAGGTGAAAATATATTCATAGCAATACCAGGACATTATTTGCCCTTTTCACTCTCACTCTGTCATGAGAGAAGAGCGGAACATTACAGAGATGACCCGATGTGGGTTATTGTGGCAAACTGAACCCAGAAGCAGACATGAGGGTCAAGCTGTCTATAGCCAGACATTAAGAGATTTGCAAAAAAAGTAAAACAATGTCACTCTTCTCACTTTTCTTTTTTTGGAAAATATAGTTTCTATGTTAACATATAGTGGGTTTCTTATTGTTATTTTAAAGGAATTAATTTTTTTCAAAATTTCAGTTTTGATTTCTAAAATGTAAATATCAATAGTTAGAATTCACAAAACAACAACTGTTTGTGGTCCTATATAATTTTTAGAGTGTAGAGGGGGTCAGATCTCAGAGAATTATGGTCTTAGAAAGGTGAATGAGGCCACGGAGAAGAGGGATTCAAGAGGAATGTCAAGGGGAAAGTAGTCTTATAAATAATCATTAAGCACTCATTACATCCAAAGTAGCATACATGAAGCAGAAGGATAAAAGGTGTCTTCAGGTGGTCAATCTTACAGTTTTTCTGATGAAAAGTCAGATGTCTATTAACCTGGATGGAGTTGGAGAACAATCTCCTAAGTAAAGTATCACAAGAATGGAAAAGCAAGTGTCCAATGTACTCGATACTAACATGAAACCAGTAGGCAAATAAATATACCACCACACAAGAGAAAAATTCAATTAAATTCAAGTAGGGAGAAGGGGGAAGGAGAAGAGGGGGATTGGTATGTTCTCCCCTAACAGGCACAGTGTAAGGGGATATGGTGCACCTTCTGGGTGAGGGGTACAACAACAGGCACTTTACCTAACAAGCTCAAACAATGTAACTTAATCGTTTGTAACCTCATATTAATCTGAAATAAAAAAAAAAAAAAGAAAAGTCTGATGCCAATTGTTGTCTGCATAGCCGAGTAAGTTAGTCTTGAATAGATTCTAGTGATGATCAAGCGATCTGCTTTTTCAGAAGAGCGGATGGGCAAGATTTTGAAAGCAAAGCTTTCCTAACCCATGTAGAAAGAACACGTTCCAAAAAGGACTCCTAATATATTAAGCAGATCTAAATATACTTATCCCTTTGCTTATACAAGTCTTAGCCCTGTCATCTTTCAACTCTCACCTTATTCTTGCTTCTTCTCATTTACGTTTGTTCAAAGGACATTTTTCATTTCCAATTATTTCTCCCGATGGAGATAATAATGCAGTTGTCTTGACAGGGTATTTAATATGTGCGCCCAGGGAAACCAGCTCATCTGACTGTCGGGAGTCTGATGAAAAATAGAACTAGAAGTTTAGAGAGCATCTAAAGCTTTAAAAGAGGATAGTTTGGGGTTATGCAGGTGACCATTCTTCAATCCCCAAATGAGATTATTGCTGTAAGAAACTTTTCCAAAACACTAGGTACCTACCACCATTCCTGCGTCAAAATCAAGCACCCTCCCTGTGCTCCTATAAGCCCTCCAATTCCCCTTTTATGGAGTTAGGAACCTCCAGTGTTTGACAGCTTGTTACTCTTCTTTTCTGTTTTCTTTCTCCACCCAGGGAGACCTTTCAGAGCAAGGATTTTTGCTTACTTCCTATTTGATCCCTAATAATCCTTTACCTGGTGCCTTGTATATAATAGCAAGTTTCAATAATGCATGTTGAATTTAATTCACTAAAGGAAAAAATCCTGAGAGTTTTGACATTGCCCTTGTTTATTTAACGTATGTTGTTGTTCAAATGCTCCGGCCATGACATAGTAATGGGTATTGACTTACTCTCCTGCCATTAAAAAAAGAGAAAGACAATGGACACAGTATATGGAGCACCTGTTCTTAAGCATTTAGGGTTTGAGCCTCTAGAGGAGGAAACCCGTGAGAGGAGCCCAGCATTACCCTTGCTTTCCCCTTAAGGGCATTTTCTAAGTTGTGGCACAGGGAAGTGAAGTGGAGCCCTAATCAAGCTCTGGGTGGAGGAAACAGAGACTGTTACTCAGGGATGCTGAGATGGGTGAAATTTGCAAAACCAGGTGCCAGCAAGGAGAAGGCTGTGCAGAGAAGTCCCAGCTATCTGCTGCTGGGTCCTAGTAAATCTATGGTCAAATATTTAGCTGTGCAAACACAGGGTAAGTGCCTGCAAAGAGAAGGGTAAGTAAATCAGTTTGATTCTTTGAGTCTTGGCTTTAAGCTTTGCTATTGTTTCTAGAATAGCCCTGCTCCTAGGGGTTACTCTTTGGGGGTCTCAGCTGAGCCTCGATTATGGGACAAAGTCTCCACTGCAACTTGCTCTCCTTCAATGCACCCTTATACTATGTACATGTGACCTCTGGAATCTCTTCAAGCTCACAGACTGCAGGGACAGTAACTGAATATTTTAGACTATGCATCAATAAATTCAACAACCTAGATGAAATAGACAAATTCCTTGAAATACACACATTTTCAAAACTTATTTAAGAAGAAAGAGCATTTTCAAACAAATCAATTTATATGGAAATACAAATGATCTAGACTTGCCAAGACAATTTGGAGAACAACTTTGGAGGAGTTTATGCTACCTGATTACATGACTTATGAAAAAGATAAAGTCATCAAACCAGGATTGTATTAGTGTAAGAACAGAACAATGGATGAATAGAAGAGAGCAGAGGACGCAAGAACAGACCACATGTGTGCAATTGATTTTTCTTTTTTTCTGTTTTTTTTGCAATTTTTGGCCAGCGCTGGGTTTGAACCCGCCACCTCTGGTATATGGGGCTGGAACCCAACTCTTTGAGCCATAGGCGCCACCCACGTGCAATTGATTTTTCAACAAAGGTACAAAAGTAATTCAACGGGGAAAGGAAAGCCTTTTCAACAAATAGTGAAAGAGTAATTAAAGATCTATGTGTAAAGAGACAACCCCTGAATTTTACCTTATACTACACACAAAAAGTTAATCTGCTATGGATTATAAGCTTCAATGTAAAAGCTAAAATGCTAAGCTTTTAGAAGGAAACATAAGAAAATAGCTTTGTGAGCCTAGCATGGGAAAATGTTTCATAGATATGATGTAGAAAGCAATAACCATAAAAGTAGATAAATAATCTTGATCAAAAATGCAAAAATCAAAAGATAGCATTAAAGGAATAGATAAACCATAGCCCATGAGAAAACACAAAGTGAAAAAAATCAAAAGATAGCATCCCCAAAATAGATAAAACATAGCCCATGAGAAAATACAGACACTATCAATAGTATTTAATGAAGTACTTATATCCAGAATATTTGCAGAGATGCTGCAAGTCAACAATAAAAAATTTAATTGAAATAGGTGAAAAATTAGCATAGACACTGGCATAGGAAGAGATATAAATGGCCAATAAGGACATGAAAAGATGCTCACCATTGGGTGGTGCCTGCGGCTCAAAGGAGTAGGGTGCCGGCCCTATATGCTGGAGGTGGCGGGTTCAAACCCAACCCCGGGTTTTGAAAAAAAAAAAAGATGCTCACCATTACTAGTCAACAGGGAAATGGAAATTAGAAGCTTGATGAGACAACTACTACACACCTATTATACTCACTCTGCAAAAGAATATTTAGGGAGTTTCCTTAAAAGTTGAACATGTGTCTCTCACGTGACTCAGACATTTTTCTCCTTCGATACTTAGGAAAAATGAAAATATGTGTACAAAGACATATGTGTGACTGTTCAAAGAAGCTTCTGTATTTGTCATAGCTCAAAAGTAGACACGGTCTGAATTTCATCACTAGGAGAAAGTATGAAAACTTATACCTATTACTCTAGAATAGAAAAGAACGACTATTGGTACATGAAACTTGGATGCATCTCAGAATCATCGTAGTGAATGAAAGAGGAGGCAAAAAAGGCCTATACTGCATAATTTCATTCATGTAGATTCTAGGAGTTGCAAACTCATCTATAGGATAGTCAACAGGTCAGTATTGGCCTGGGGACAGAAGTCAGTAATTCCATGGCTTTCGTGAGCGTTGGCATCGTGCTCTCAGTGAACAATCATATAACATGAAAACTCAATCTCTAAACTCAAAGTTTGGAGTCTAATTCCAGAATGACACTGGTAGCCTCTACGTGTCTCACTGGAAGAACATGTGATGCTTCAGAGGAAGGCTGTGTCAGAGATCAAATGAGATGATGTGTAAAAAATAATAGCAATTATAAGGTCTGATAGAAATTTAATTTATTCTTATTGTCCATTATTAACAGCTAGAGAGAAGCCATGAAATTGGAATTTCATGGCTCATCAGTGGGAGCAACCATGGGTTTGCATCAAAATGAGTAGTGTCACTCCCCCCTCCACACACACACATGCCTAGGTTCCATACATGTTGATTCTTGAGATCACAGGCATAGCTCTGAAATTCTTTCCTAATTCCACTGGTGATTGGAAAGCTCATTTTAGGCTAGGAATCAAATCCTTAAAGATCAGTTAGATGGTGTCCACTCTGACTACTGACCATGGAACTCCAATGTGTGTCTACTGGCTCTTCACTTGAAGTCACGTTCCTTGTTTGTTCTGGACAGTCTCAATTTATGCCCACGGTTTTGGCACAATTATCAATAGTGCTTTCTTTCATGAAGAGTGTTGTCAGCTGGACAATAAATTAACACTGAGTTAATATTTACCAGTTAGGGTCTACAAGGTCTACGTATCTTTCAACTTTAAAGATAAGGCAAATCACCTGTCTGTGGGACTACTGGGTCACTTGAAGAATGGAGACCAAAAATTCAGCTTGAGACCACTTAGCATGTGCTCACCCTGTGCCCGGCACTTCCTAAATGCCTTCCATGTATTATCTTGTATAATTTTCTGAAAGTGCTCGGAGGATAATAATACATTTTTTTTTTTTTTGAGACAGAGCCTCTAGCTGTTGCCCTGGGTAGAGAGCCGTGGCATCACAGCTCACGGCAACCTCCAACTCCTGGAGCACGTCTTCTGCCTCTGCCTCCCAAGTAGCTGGGACTACAGGCACCTGCCACAATGCCTGGCTATTTTTTTTTGTTACAGTCATCGTCGTTGTTTGGCGGGTCTGGGCTGGATTCGAACCCGCCAGCTCAGGTGTATGTGGCTGGTGCCTTAGCCGCTTGAGCCACAGACACCGAGCCAGATAATAATACTTTTGTATTGCAGATTAGGCAACGTAAGAGACTAAGCAACTTGCCCAAGACCATGCAACCAGTCTTGAACTTGAACTCTGGCACCCCAGTGGCTCTGAAGCCCATGCTCTTCCTCCACACAGAGTGTCTTACAGGGGCGGCTGTCTCCTCTTTGTTCACAGAACAAGCTGCCATGTCTATGTAACAGTTTTCTTCTTCTGCAGGAAGAGAGAAAGCCCCTATCATGCTCCCATTTGGGCCCTCTGCTCCAAGCAAGTCCCACTGTGGGGTCTAGCACTGCCTTATTAACTGGGTCACCATTCATACCACCTCCCGTGTTTCCATCAGTTAATTTCCCCCGCAAACTTTCATTCAGATAAGGTGGAAAAGGCCCCAAAAGCTAAGTAGTTAGGCCCAAGCAGTATTTTTTTAAATTGAATGCTGCCTTCCATTCGCTCTTGCAGTATAATTAATAAGCCCTTTATCTAGTTTTTAGTGGACTTAGGTGGGAAAAAAAGAGCACAATTCAAGTTTTATGTGACTCCTGGATCAGTTGTAATGGAATGTAAGGGCAATGCCAGAGCCTGATAAAAATAGAAACTCCCCAGTGTCCGGACTCCTCTCCAGATGGGCTGTGGGAATGCAGATAGTAGCTCATGGCTAAGGAGGGCCACTGTTCATTAGCAGGAAGATGTGCCTCTCACCAGGTAGTAAATGAAATGGCTTATAGTTTCAAGTGGAACCTCTGAGATTGCCAGAGAATCCCGGTTGCTTGCTAAGCCTTCTTATTCTGTCTTCACCGAGAGTCTAGTCATTATGTAAAACTGCCACACTCCTTGAAGGAAGAAACAAGAAGGGCAAGGGCAGTGGCCCTCGCTAGAAGTGGCCTCAGAGAATATCCTAGACAAGAAGCAGAACCGGCCGTGCATCTGCAGAAAGGACATGTGACATTCCAGACTCTGCTTAGGAGAAGTAAGCCAAGAAGCAGGGGCAAGATCACCCCTGCAGCACACCAGGGCGGGTCAGGCAGAGCCCAGGCTGGGATGAGCTGCATCTTTGCTGAGGCCTACTTGGCTTGACTTTGGCTGTGTCCATAATGTCAAGCTTACATGGGAAAAATGCTACCAAAATAAATGTGCTTGATGAATGAGCTTACTAAAATCTCAGACACCCTTGGCTCATCAAGGTTCTTACCAGTAGACACCTGTCTTATTTGACAGTACACCCTTAGCACCTGCCATGATGCTGGGCATACGGTGTGTGCTGTTGAGTTTGTCTCTGCAATATAATTTCGGTGGGCATTTCTGATCTCCCTTTCCACTATTCCTCAAACTTTACACCACAGCCAATTTGAACTGTCCGAATATGCCTATTAGCCTTTCTGACTTGGATTATGTCGTTCTCTTTGCTTAGAATAGTCTTTCCTCTTGTCCTCTATGCGACTCTGGACTGAAAATCCAGCAGTTTCCAAGGCCTGGCACCTCTGAGAAGTGTTATTTGATTACTCTAGAAACACTGAACCCCTAAAGAAAGCTAAGAAAATGGAAAAAGAATCCTGGTGTCTCAGATCCCATGAACCTAGGAAGAGTAGAGACTCTACAATTGGGAATTACGAATTCTATTTCCCAGTGAGAGATGGCGCTCTGCCCTGGGAGCCTGGAACGATGCTGGCCCTACAACTTTATTGGAGAATAAGAAGGATCCCATAGAATAATAGACATAATAACCAGGTATAAAAGCACAAAATTGTATACATTTTAGGGAAGTATTTAGTGTACTTATATCCAATTAAAGAAACCTATATTAAGCTCCTGACTTTCCTATACACTAGGCAATGTACTATAAATGAAATGGTCTCTTCCCTTCAAAGGCCGAGAAAGAGTTATGGCCAGTGATTTATCCTCAATAAATACATAATGCTGTCACCATACATAATGCTTCACTCACATAAAGATAAAAGAGTCACAGTCTTAGATATGGCTGACCTCTTCAAATAGTTTACTATATAATTTTAGTGAAATCCTTTAAACAACTCAATCCTTAGGTTTCCTAGAACATTCATAGAACCTTTTTCTTCAATTGTTATACCTTGTTCTGTGTCCCAGTTTGCAATTTTTATTACAGCCGTGGAACTCTGGTTCTAAGAGTTCTTGAAATCTGGCCATGCCCATGACTTTCAGCCTTTCCCTTCACTGAGTTCCACTGGCTTGTATGCTTTTGTGTTGTTGTTGTTGTTAACTCTTAATTCTTTAATGAACTCAGAGGTCAAGTCAATGAAACCAAGATCTTGACTCACTTGTAGTCATCACAAGTACCAAAACAATTTTTATGAAAGGGTCATCATTCAAGTTCTAATAATTCAGGAAATTCCAGTTGGGTTAATTTCATGCTGCATTTCTGAATTCCCACTGCAATTTCTACCAAATGACATCATGATTACGGATTATTTTTTCTTGCTTCATCCTAAGTTGGTGACAGGCAACAACCTTAAAACATCAGTTCTGTTTCACTAGGGAGAGAGGCCGCATGTGTACCCGGAACGAGACCATCTGTAAGGCTCTTCCAGCAGTGAGCTAAGGAATGAAATGGTGGAGAAATTTCCAAGCATCTCTCTCACTCAGTGAAAGGTAGTGCGTATTTATGGGGTGAACCAAAATAACTCAAAGAACAAGGCCAGCTCTTGTGAACGTTGTACCAAGTCACGCTGGGGAGGTAGCTCTGGCATGTCTAGGATAAAATATGCCTAGAGATTTTGCTTGTAGAAAATTAAGTAGTTCTTTAGAGATTAACAAAGAGACGTCAGAGGAGGCCAGAATCCATTCCCCAACCCCAGTGTGTCCACTCCCATAGAATCATTTATGGCCAACACATCTTTGTTCCTTGAACAGCAGGTTTTGCAATCACTTTTAACGAGTATGATTCCTACCCCAGAGACCAAAATGGTTTGAAAGTAAAATAAAGAGAATTGCCGTAATTCTAATTATAGTTAATCAATTAGTTGCAAAAGTACCTGAAAAACTAATTCAAGATTTCCTTTGAATTGGTACGTATATATGCATTGGTATAAGCAGCACTAGTTCGTTCTTTTTTTTTGCAATTTTTGGCTGGGGCTGGGTTTGAATCCGCCACCTTCAGCATATGGGGCCAGCGCCCTACTCCTTTGAACCACAGGCAACGTCCCTAGTTCGTTCTTTTTCACTGTGTGGTTTTCCACTGCAGGAACACATCACGACTTATTTACCTATCCACAGAGGATGTGCATTTGTGTTTCCCATTATGGGCATTCTTACAAATATCCTTTGGCAGACATAAGCCTTTTCTAAAAATAATCAAAATGTCTGATTGAATAAATGAGACATATTTTTTAGCTTGGAAGATGACAATGCGATCTATTGAAGGGAGAGGCTGAGACTACTGGACTCTGACCCGGTAAATCCAGAGGTGAACTTTGCACAATGATGTCATTTCCTTCGTTGTTGTTTGTAGACCTTCCGCTTCCTCCTCTTCTGCGTCCACTCAGATAACTAATACTAGTAGCTAAGTAACTAAACTCAGTGTAAGTAACTAAAACTAATATGTACGCTTAAATAATAAGGACACTGCTTTCCTAACGAATGCATATGTATAGAAAACAGAGGGATCTGTTGTGAATGGAGAAATTTGAGAAGTCAGTCAAGTTTAGGAGACAGATTTTGAGTGGGGAAGAGAGCTTTTCAGTACCAGGAAATCACAAAACAAACATCTTCCTTGGGAAGCCAGCTCTTAGTACACCCCCCTCACAAAACGGGGTTACCTTTTTTTAAGTATATCTATTCTTTTTTTAAAAGTGCTGATTCAGACCTTTAGTTCTATCTGTAATTTTTAGGGGTTTGCCATTTTCAGTGGGTTTGTCTCACTGAAAATTTTCAGCCTTAATTGCAACTGTGTCTTTCCTGTCACTTTCAAGCTAAGGCACAGGTAATAAAAGATCATACTTACTGTATCAGTAAAACATCCTAGGGGAAAGATGTAGGCCTGCCTCTTCCTCCTCTTCTGCGTCCACTCAGATAACTAATACTAGTAGCTAAGTAACTAAACTCAGTATTAGTAACTAAAACTAATATGTACGTTTAAATAATAAGGACATTGCCAACACCTCTATTTGTCACCTTTTGTCTTTTCTTTCTCAGCCTACTCCCCAAACTTTCTGCCTTGCTGTAATTTCCTTACAAAGAAGGAAATTTATGAAGACCGCAGTTGGAAGCAAACTGGCAGCTGAAAGGGATCTTTTTTTTTTTTTTTTAATTGAATCATAGCTGTGTACACTAATTCAATCATGGGGTACAGTGTGTGGGCTTGACATACAATCGGAGATATTTTCATCCACCTGATTGACATACCATTCATGAGATTTTCTCATTTACTATGTGAAAATATTTTTGATCCATGTTTAGAAGGGATCTTAACTCCCCTTGCATCCACCTATCCAACCAG